>PVIA01003988.1:0-151176 GCA_004024845.1 Tonatia bakeri
GTCCACGTGGTTATTTATGAAGACGTTAGTCCCAAGCAATGGAGGCTCAAGGGTAGTCCTGGTGACTCCCAGGGGCATGTCCTTAGGACAAGGTATCAAGTTCAGTGCTAGTGTTAATAGATGCACCAGCCCTGACAGCTGACTTCCAACACTTGAGATGCCTCGTGATTCCAAGTGCTGCAGGAGGACTGGTGAAGACGGCGCTCTGAGCAGAGCTCTGCCTGAGACTGAAATCAATCAAGCAGCCATGTTTATGTTGTAAAGTGTAGAAAATAGATTATTTTAATTGCTAATTGTTTTTGAGACCCCTACCAAGATATTTGTTTTAAATGTGGCCTAAATGTTCTTGATGGGCATGGTGAAGGAATTACAGTTTATTCAGAGGCTGACGTGCTGCTGATTGAAGTACAAAGAAGAGTAATCAAGGTTGTTTTTTTAAATATGGCTTTTAACATTTACAAGGAAAATGATTTTGAGGGGTATGTGCTGGAAAGAAATAAGCTGTAAACAGTTACCAATCAGCCAAACACTCCGATTACTAAGAATATTCCCTCCACTCTCATCTCTTACTACCCCTCCCCCATAATCAGCATCTCGATGTAGGAGGAATTATTCGTTTGTTCATAACTCTCGGGGAAGGAGGAAAAGGGTCAGATGGAGGGGCATCCATGTTCTGGGACTGCAGGACCTCATCTTGGATAACTCCACAAAAACCTTCCTCCCTGACACGGGCAGGGAGGCAGCCTTGTGAGAGGCTCACATTCAGATGAAATGAGCAGAAGCCACTCAGTGGGCCTGCCCTGGAGGCCAGCCTCCCAGCTCTGCTCCCCAGAACTAGACTGGATGGGGGGCAGGACTCAATCTGCATGTTTTTAATATGGAAGAAAGGTCAGAAAGTATGAGAAGAGGAAATTGGACAGATGTAGAAAGCAAGTGTGTGGACTACTGATTCTTCGAATAATGCAGCCTAGGGTCTAGGGACTACGGATGCCATAGACAAGGTGGAAATGGTCACCTACAGGCTCGAAAAGGGTATCCTCCCTTCCATCCCTGACTCAGACCCAGGGTTCAGGTGCTGTGAGCCACACAATCACAGCCCAACCTCCAGACCACTGGGTAAGGAAGGGGAAATGGAGATGGACTCCAGTCCCCTGGCCAGTGATCCAGTCAGTCAGTCACGTCTATGTGAGGAAACTGTGCGCTGAGGCTTGGGTGAGCCTGTTGGGTGGTGACTCACTGATGTGCGGGGAGGGTGATGCATCCTGAGTCACAGGGAGAGAGCTCAGACGCTCTGCTTTGGGACCTCAACTGATGTGTCTCCTCACTGGCTGGTCTTGATTTGTATCCTTTAGAATGAAACTGTAATAATAAGCACTGTATTTTCCTGAGTTCCATGAGTCATTCTAGTGAATTATTGCACCTAAGGGAAGTGGTAGGAGCATGCTTGAATTTGAAGCCAATTGGTCAGACGTGCGGGTAGCCCAGGGTCTCCCAAACTTGCAGCTGGCCTCTGACATGAGGGCAGCATTATTGGGGGCTGTGCCCCAAACCTGTGGCGTGGGTGCTGACCAGGAGCTAGCATCTGAACTGCACTGCAGCATCCCAGTCAGTGTTGTTTAACATTTTACTTGTGCTGTTTAATATTAATTTTTAATATTATATATTAAGATTTTATTCATTCAAAATAAAAATTTATTTACTAATTATAGTTGACATACAATACTACATTAGTTTCAGGTGTACAGCATAGTGATTAGACATTTATCTAACTCACGAAGTGATCACCCTGATAAGTCCAGTACCCATCTGACACCAGACATGGTTATTCCAGTATTATTGGCTATATTCCACACTCTCTACTTTACATCCCCGTGACTATTCTCTAACTGCAAAGTTTACTTATTAATCCTTTCACCCTCTTCCACCCACCCCCTTAAACCATCTCCCGTCTGGCAACCATCAATGTGTTCTCCAAATCTGTGACTTTGTTTCTGTTTCGTTTGTTCATTTACTTTGATTTTTTAGATTCCACAAGTAAATGAAATCATGTGGTGTTTGTCTTTCTTTGTCTGACTTACTTCACTTAGCATAATACCTCTAGGTCTATCCATGTTGTTTCAAATGGTAAGATTTCATTCCTTTTTTCTTTTTTTCAATCCTCACCTGAGGATACTTTTTTCATTGCTTTTAGAAGGAAAGGGAGTGTGGGGTAGCAGAGAGAAACATCAATGTAACAGAGAAACACCAATCAGTTGCCTCTTGTAAACTCACTGACGGGGGCCAGACCCATAACCTTTTGGTGTATGGGAAGACACTCCAACCAACTGAGCCATACTGGCCAGGGCAAGATTTCATTCTTTTAAATGGCTAAGTAATATTCCATTGTACACAGGATGGGGCAAAGGTAGGTTTACAGTTTTGAGTATGCAAAACAGAGTTTATTCTTGTATTATTATTTATTAATTGCAATATTGTTTTCCATATGAACCCCTGTAAACCTACGCTTGCCCACCCTGTATGTGCACTGCATTTTTATCTCTTTATCTATCGATGGACACCTAGGTTGTTTCCACATTCTGGCTATTACAAATAATGCTGCAGTGAACATACTGGGGCATACATCATTTCAAATTAGTGGTTTGGATTTCTTTAGATTAATACCCAGATGTAGGATTGCTGGGTCATATGGTATTTCTATTTTTAATTTTTTTAGGAACTGCCATGTTTTCCATAGTGGCTAAGTTGATTTATGATCAATCCCACCAACAGTGCACGAGGGTTCCCTTTTCCCCACATAATCACCAACACTTGTTCACTGATTTCTTGATGATTCACTGATTTATTGTTGGGGGCCATTCTGACATGTGTGAGTTGCTTTCTCATTGTGGTTTTGATTGCATTTTCCTGATAACCTGTGTGTTCACCTTCTTTTCATGGGTTTGTGAGCCACGAAATACCATGTTGGAGAAACAGCTATTCATATCCTCTGCCCAAAATGCTCTTGCATTTTGATATTCCTTACAGATCTTAAGATATAAGTTAAAATAGACACTTATGGGGTGTTTGGGTTTTTTGTTAACAAAGAGGAGTGGTTGTGTAACCAATCACCAACACATAATCCAGTGATCATTTCTTTAGCCATAACTGTAGTTATTCAAACAAGTCACAAGTTTCATGTTCTTAGTATATACATACATACACACACATGTGTATATGTGTACTAATTTGATGATGAAGAGGTAGGCATGAAGTTCCTGAATATGAGGTTGATCTCAAAGTCATTAATCCATCAAAGTGATTAAGATTCTCTTCTGTGGCTGGAGAAAACCATGCCTGCAGAGATAAAAGTGATAGTCTATTAAACTGCTATTATTCTTCCACCAGCCTTACTCGGTACTTCAGTGTGAGAGTGGTACACAGTTAGTCTTGGTTCACATGACAGAGGCCTCCAGAAAGTTGGGTAGACTGAGGCAGCCATAACTGTTTCTTTTTGGGAAAAGTCCTTAAATGAAAATGTCATCAGAGTGAAAGCCATGGCAAACACTCCTATTATCAGAAATCCTTGGGGAAAAGTGCTACAGAGGCGGACACAGGATGGGGTAAAGGAAGCTTTCTGATTAGTTAGTACTTTCTGAATTTTCTTTTTTCTAACCTCTTAGTCCAGGGAACTATATTTGAGATTCTATGAGATCCCAAGAGTCTGAATTATGTGATTTCTGACAACTAGGTTGCCCTCAATTTCTTCATTTCAAGTTGGGTAAGATGCAGAGAAGAAGGAAGGAAGTGGAGCCAAGCAGAGTTTTCCTTCACGAAAGAAACAAAAAGGCACAAAAATGGAAATCAACATTTAATATCAAAGAAAAATGGCAACCATATATATAACTATTCTTCCTGGAATTCCTTCCCTTCTAGAATAAATACATTTCCTCAAATTATTATACAGGGATAAAGAATGAAGTAGGAGAATCCAACAGATTGGCAAAATGAAATTGGCACCAGAGATTTTTTTTTTAACCAATAGCATAATAGCTAGCAAACAGAATATGTGGTCTTTAATAAGGATTTATATTTTTTATAATATGATGATAACCAGCTGTTAATGGTGATTTATATTTTTGTAACAAGACCTCAGCTGGCTATAATATAGTGAATATACTTTAAAACCACTAAAGTTAGGAAGCCAGAATACAACAGATAATTTGTGTTCTTAGCCTCCAGCACAAAACATTTTGATTTATCCAGTACCACAGGATGAGTACAAGAAGGCTATTAGGGTTTCAGCCAGAACCACCATGTTCCAATAATTCACCAAAATGACAAAAACAAAGGGAAAGAGGAGAGGAACCCGTTACAAGTTGTCTAGGCCTACTAGGAAGCATGGAGCCGTTCCTTTGGCCACATACATGTGAATGCACAAGAAAAGTGATATTGTAGACATCAAGGGAATGCCCCACCAATGTTACTCGCCAAAACCAGGAGTCTACAGTGTTACCCAGCATGCCTGACCTTAGTGTGCTGGGTAAACTAACAAGGCTAAGGGCAAGGTTCTTGCCAAGAAAATTCATATTTATTTTAAGCATATCAAGCCTGAAGCACATGGAGGAAATGATTAGAAAAATTGTGGGAGAGGTTACATGATTTCATAAAATTATTAACAGTCATTAAATTGTCCACTTAAAATAAGTGCATATTGCTGTAAGGAAGTAATTTGAAAAAGAGGAGTCCTTGATTCTGATCATGGGCCACAGGAGCTACAATAATGAGAAGAGGACTGGACGCGGGGTCTCGGGACCTGTGTTGCAGTCCTGACTTGCCTTCTTACCCATTATCTGATTTGGGTACTTTATTTAAGCTTCCTAAACTTCCATTTCAAATATAAAATAGAAATAAACCTACTGTCTTTGTCTCCCTCACATGGATGTTTGTGAAGGCAAAGTTAAAACTGACAACTAAAAATTATAGGTTATTAGTCAGGAGCAATGAGTACTTAACAGTATACCAGCACTCTCATCCAGAAAAGCTACCAGAGCTAGATAAAATATGGAAATTATCTCTTTGTAGGCAGCAGAAATCTTCCACAGTAAAGATTCCTATATTCGTTTTCTATTGCTGTTATAACAAATAACCACAATGCAGCATTTTAAAATATACATATTTATCTCACACAACTGTGAGAACAGAATCTCACTGGGATCAAATAGATTTCTGGAGTCCCTAGGGGAGAATCTACATTTTTGCCTTTTTTTTTGCTCCAAGAGGCTATTGACATCCCTTGGTTTGTGGCTCTCTTCCTCCATCATCAAAGGCAGCAATACAGCATCTCTTTGACCATTCTTCCATCAGCACATCTTTCTCCATCCTCAGCCCTGACAGTTCTCCACTTTAAGGATTCATGTGATTAGAACAGACCTATCCAGATAATCCAGGACAACCTGTCTCCCTGTGTCAAGGTCCTTAACCTCTTCACATCTGCAGAGACCCTCTTACAGGTCTGAGGACTCGGATTTGGGTGTCTTTGGGGTTCTGAGAAGAACCCCAGAGACCACTTGTATCCTGGGATCATTAGCCAGTCATGAATTCTGACGAGAGTCGGCTTTGTGCCCACAAAGTGCATCTCCCGGGGGGCACAGAGATGAGCAGAGCACTGAGCGGACTTGGAGCCCCTAGGAAAACGGCTGGTTCTCCTCCTAGCACATTTGCTGAGTGTGGGGCCTGTGGGGGTTAGGAGGCTCAAACCTTAAATGGAAAGCCTCTGAAATGCAGAGCATCATTTTTCATCAGTTTTGTGAGCAGAGATTAAAAGTTCAAGCTGCTTTAGGATGAAGGGCCTCATAGAATACACAGGCTCTCAGTTGACCTTCAGGCTGCAAGGTCAGGGGTAAAACAAAGGCAGATTGAGCTTTATCAGGTGTACAACCAGCTTCTGGATATGCAATTTAACACAGTCTCTGATTGAATTAAACAGTGGCCATCACTCTATCTACCCATCACAGAGAAAGGAGTATCCTCTCTAGAGAAAGGTAATATCAGAGAAGAGTGCAATGTATGTATTTTTTATCCTCACCTGAAGACATGCTCATTGATTTTAGAGAGTGGGGAGGGGAGGGAGAGAGACTGGGAGAGGAATATGGATGTGAAAGAGCAACATCAATCAACGGTTACCTTTAGCACATGCCCTGACCATGGGCCGAACATGCCACCTAAGTATGTGCCCTGACTGGGAACTGAACCTACAACCTTGTTTTATAGGACAATGCTCCAACCAACTGAGCCACACAGTCCATGGCTGGGAGTGCAATGTTTTAAAAAGACATAATATCTGAAATCCAATTTAAAAACTCCTAGACTTTCCAAATGGCAAGAACATGTGATTAAAATCAAATGACAAAATATACTCATAGGTGATCCAGACAGCAAAGTCTAGCTGACAAAGGTTTAAAACTATGCTTAATATGTTCAAGGAAAAAAAAATGTGAAGGAAAAACACACCTATGGAAAACTACAACAGAGAACTGGAATCCACAAAAGAGAATCAAATGGCTATTTTTAGGACTAAAAGAAATACAATTAAAGTTAGGAACCCATGAGACGTGTCTAAGAGCAGACTAGACATGCAAAAGGAAGAGCTGGTAAATTAGAGAGCACACTGACAGAAAACTTCCAAAATGAAGTACAACAATGTGAAAGAATGAAAAAATACATAAAAAAGTCTAAGAGATATATGGAATACAATAATAAATGGTCTAAAATTTGTGTTATTAATGTTCCAGAAGAAAAGGAGAGTAGGGAAAAAGCAGTAGAGAAGAGATAATAACAGAATTTTCCAAGACTAATGGAAGTATGAACCTAAGACTCACAGAGTCTACAATTCTTATGTGCAATAAATACAAAGATAACCACACCAGGGTACATCATAAACTGCTGAAAAACAAATAAAAACAGAAATTCATAAAAACAGCTGGGGAGGGAGGGAAACACATAACTTTCAAAGGATCAACAATAACACTTACCAAAGAATGTGGCAGGCAGAAAACTTGGAAAGAAAAGAGCTGTGATCCATCCCTTCCATCGAGAATGTACTTTTTTGTAAGGAACCACAGTTGTGTGGATGCAGGTGTGCCAAGACAAAAAATAAATAAATAAAAGCCCAAATGGAATAACAGATCAAAGTTCCAGAACAAATACAACTAAGTGATGAAGAGATAGCCAACCTATCAGATGCACAGTTCGAAGCACTGGTGATCAGGATACTCACAGAATTGGTTGAATTTGGTCACAAACTAGATGAAAAAATGAAGGCTACACTAAGCAAAATGAAGGAAAATGCACAGGGATCCAACAGTTATGGGAAGGAAACTGGAACTAAGATCAACAGTGTGAACCAAAAGGAAGAAAGGAACATCCAACCAGAAAAGAATGAAGAAACAAGGATTCAAAAAAATTGAGGAGAGACTTAGGAACCTCCAGGACACCTTTAAACATTCCAAAATCCAAATCATAGGGGTACCAGAAGGAGAAGAGGAAGAGTAAGAAACTGAACACTTATTTGAACAAATAATGAAGGAGAACTTTCCCAATCTGGCAAAGGAAATAGACTTCCAGGAAGTCCAGGAAGTTCAGAGATCCCAAAGAAGGTGGACCCAAGGAGAAACACACCAAGGCATATCACAATTAAATTAGCCAAGATTAAAGATAAGGAGAGAATCTTAAAAGCAGCAAGAGAAAATGAGAGAGTTACCTACAAAGAAGTTCCCATAAGACTGTCGACTGTTTTCTCAAAAGAGACCTTACAGGCAAGAAGGGGCTGGAAAGAAGTATTCCAAGTCATGAAAGGCAAGGACCTACATCCAAGATTACTCTATCCAGCAAAGCTTTCATTTAGAATGAAAGGGCAGATAAAGTACTTCTCAGATAAGGTCAAGTTAAAGGAGTTCATCACCACCAAGCCCTTATTATAGGAAATGTTAAAGGGATTTATCTAAGAAAAAGAAGATCACAAATATGAACAGTAAAATGACAACAGACTCACAGTTATTAACAACCACACCTAAAACAAAAACAAACTAAGCAAATAACTAGATCAGAAACAGAACCACAGAAATGGCGATCACATGGAGAGTTAGCAGCAGGGGAGTGGGACGGGGAGAGAGAGGGAAAAGGTACAGAGAATAAGTAGCATAAATGGTAGGTAGAAAATAGACAGGAGGAGGTTAAGAATAGTATAGAAAATGTAGAAGCCAAATAACTTATATGTAGGACCCATGGACATGAAGTAAAGTGTGGGCAGGGGGGATATGGGTGGGAGGGGCTGTGCAGGGCAGAGGGGAATAAAGGGGGGGAAATGGGACAACTGTAATAGCATAATCAATAAAATATATCATTAAAAAATAAAAAAAATAACACCAATGATTTCTCAGAAGGAACAACGGAAGCCATGAGACAATGGAACTTTAAAACTTTAAAATACCAAGATAAAACTTCTCCAAATTAGAATTCAATATCCAAGGAAAACAACTCCTCAAAAATGAAAGGAGATCAAACTCACAAAAATTTACTAAATATGTGCCATTTTTGTCTATAAATTTTCCCTTAATAAAGCTTTCAAACTGAAAGGAGAATAAATACATTTCTCACCAACAAAAACCAAGAAGATTTACCATTAAGAACCATGAACTAAAATAAACAGTAAAAGGAGTCCTTCAGGCAGAGGAAAAATAATCGCACAGGAAAACATGGGATTTCAGGAAGAAATGAAGAGCAACAGAAAGTTGCAAATGTTCAGGTAAATACACATGATGTTGGCATGCACATTAACAATGTGTGGGGTTTCATATGTGTGCAAAATTAAACACATGGCAACGGTAACATGAAACATGGGAGGGCGGTAATGGAATTTAAAGTGTTCTAACGTTAGCATTCTTGGAGAAGTAAAAAGAAAAGTAATAATTTTCATATGGCCATAACAAGTTAAGAATGCATGCTGTGATTTCCAAGGTAGCCACTAAAAGAAGAATTAAATCATGTATTACAAGTGAATGAAGAGAAAAATGAAATAATTAAGTTTTCTTTCTGCCCATAAATCCCAAACAAAATGATTCAAACACTTTCATAGCAAATTATTCAAGACTCTCGATTTGTAAAGCACTTTAGTTGCCATTGGTATTAGCAATAAGCAAATGCCTACAACCATGTGATCTATTTATTTTTTGGCATTTGATTTAGTCTTTTTTTATAAAAGAGCAAACTCATAGACTTAGATAAAGAAACATAAATTTCAGTAAATATTTTATTTGAACATTTTGAAGTTTAACTTTGTAGACATTTTTATTCATTATCACTGAAATCTAACATACTCCCACCGGAATTTATTTGAGGGCCACAAGGCTGGACCTAGAATGTTCAAGACATTCTAAATTTTGAAAAAGAATCATGAGTCCCATCCACCACCATATGTGCCTCCCAAAGCACGGCTTTTCTACAGTCCTCCTCCTCGGTGCTTCTTTCATTGCTGGATTGTTGATTAATCCCCTACTTCCCTTCCTCTTTTGCACCTGACCCCTCATCTATATATGTCCATGAGGACTTAACTGCAATGGAAACTTCAGGGTAGTTTTGTAGATATTTTTTGGCTTATAGTCCATGAGCCTCCTGATGTCCCCAAAGAGTCATACCCACAGGCCCCAGGCAGAACCTACAGGAGCCAATTGGCTGGAAACGGCTGTCCCTCCATCACTCTGTGAGATTCCACAGTCAGAGCAGGAGTCAGGGTCAAGTTCGTTCCAGATAAATAAATTATTAGAGAAGCTGTGACTTCCTTCATGTCAGCAGCAAACTAGCCCAGTTTGGGATTAAATGAACAAGTCAGTCAGGTGAATTTTGAAAATTGAGGGTGTAAATGAAGGAGTGGCAAGAGAAGGGGGCTCTTGGAGAGAGTCAGGGTTTCCCTGGTTTGAACTTCAGCGCCACACTGTTGATGCAGAACCTCTGACCAGTAGGCCCAGGTCCGTCAGGAAACACATGGCCAAGGTGAGCTTCACACTGCAAAGGAGAGAGGCTTCTGTCATTTCTCCAATGAGAAAAAGCTCTGAACATTGTAAAAGTAGACAGACAAACCCCATGTGGCCACCCAGTGTTTGACATCAGTGTGGGGAAAAAGTCTATTGAATTTGTTTAAGAAATGAAAGACTGCAAAGATCAGCAGTGGTAAATAGCTCTCTGTTTCATCAGTGAGAATGCAAGCATGTTATTGAACTTAGGCCTTGATTAACTCACCCATAAAATAGGAATAGTAATTGTAGCTATTTAATAGAGTGGAATGATGATGAACTGATATAATGCATGTAAAGCATTTACAGAATTCCTGGGTAATTACTCAATAATGTTGTTGTAGCCAGTGTATTATTATTTTTTAATTGAAGATAAGAACACGCTCTGTTTATCTGCTTGCCTTGGTGTTTTGCAAAGCCAGAACATTTGAGCACACAGGATATCAAAATAAATCTGCTGTCTGGATTTAAGCACTCTCTTCTACCTAGCTCACCGAGGGAACAGTATGCTGCTGTCACTGGTAGTGTCACCCTGACTGTCACTGACACACTGCAGACTGGGGAAGAAGATGAAGAGATGCCAACCACACTAGGCCTTTGCTGCCTGTCCCTGTTCAAAAGAATGTGAAGGGCCATGAGATATCACCTCATGCCTGTCAGAATGGCTATCATCCATAAATCCACAAACAAGTGCTGGTGAGGATGTGGAAAAGGGGAACACTTGTGCACTGTTGGTGGAAATGCAGACTGGCGCAGCCACTGCGGAAAGCAGTATGGAGATACCTTAAAAAATTAAAAATGGAACTGCTTTTTGACCTAGCAATCCCACCTCTGGGAATATACCCAAAGAAACCCTGAACACTAAGTCAAAAGAATATGAGGCCTGTCCAGAAAAAATCCAGCCATTGTTAATGTAATGACAATAGTTTGCACACATTGATGTAATCTGGCATCCAAGGTGAGTGCACTGGAATGTGCATGAGTGAACAGTGACAGCTTCATTGTACTAGTCAGTGGGGGTAGTAAACGCCACTGAGTGAGCATGTGTACTGTGTCGTTCTGGCATGCAAAATAAGTGAGTAGAGCAATGACTCTGCATCAAAGTTTGCATTAAGCTTGAACATTCCTCCACAGAAACTATTCATGCGATTCAGAAGGACACAGGCATGGGCAACTAGTGGTTGGCAGCTTCATCACGACAATGTACCCACTCATGCATCATGTCTCATGCAGAGTCTTTTTGCAAAACCATCAAATCACCCAGGTGTCTCAGCCCGCGTGCAGCCTGGATTCGCCACCCTCCGACTTCTGGCTTTCCCCAAAACTTAAAATCATCTTTGGAAGGGAAGAGATTTCAGACCATCAATGAGATTCAGGGGCAGCTGATGGCAATTGGGAGAACTGTGTGAGGTCCCAAGGTACTTACTTTAAAGGGGACTGAGGTACAATGTACCTGTGTACGATGTTTCTGGTATCTTGTACCTTCTTCAATAAATGTCTCTATTTTTCATATTATATGGCTGGATACCTTCTGGACAGACCTCATATATGCATCCCTTTGTTTACTGCGGTGTTATTTATAATAGTCAAGATCTGGAAACAGCTGAAGTGCTCATCAGTAAATGAGCATATAAAAATGTGTGAAACATTTACACAATGGAGTATTACTTGACCATAAAAAAAAAATCTTCTCTTTTCTGACAGCATAGATGGACCTGGAGATTATTATGCTAAGTAAAACAAGCCAGTCAGAGAAAGATAAATACTATACTATCTCACTTATACGTGGAATCTAATTTGAAAAACAAAGAAACTGACAAACAAAATAGAAACGGAGACATGGGTATGTGGAATAGACTGACAAATGTCAGAGGGGTGGGGATGGAGGGAACTGGATAAAAGGTAAAGAGATTAGCTAAAGAACACACATGCTTAGACCACGGACAAAGACAATAGTGTGAAGGCTAGGGGCAGGGGGTGTGGGGGCTGGGTGCAGGTGGGCAAAGGCGGGGGATGGAGAATATCTGTAATAGTTTCAACAAAAATTTTTTTTTAAGGTGAAGGGGTTAAAAAGTTACAAAACAGTCACAGGAATGTCAAGTATGGGTGGGTATTAGAATTATCAGGGAGATCACTTTGTAAGCTATAGAATTGTCTAACCACTACGCTGTATACCTGAAACAAATGTGTATTTAAAAACTACAGATAACAGTGTGGTGATAGCCAGAGGGAAATGAGGGTAGGGGAGGTGAAAGTGGGCAAAGGGGGGTAAACGGGGATGGAAAGAGACTTTGCTCTGGGCAATGGGTTATGATGCAGTGTGCAGACGATGTTTCATTGAGTTGTACAGTTGAGAATGTATGATTTTGTGAACAAATGTTATCCCAATAAATAAAAAAAGAATGTGAAGGGCCAACTCTTTCTTTCATATTCTCACTCAGCTCCCAGCTCTGGAAGGCTAGAAGCAGGAGAAGCTACTCAGAGAGTGGCTCAGGAAGGTTCTTTCTCTAACCTACCCAGAATGATGGGGGAGAGATCAAAGCAGCATGAGCAGAAACCCAATGGGCTTCTCTGACAACTAGACATGCCAAGCACAAGACAGCTCTTTGTGGCACTTGAGGGAGCATCAGGGAAAACCAGAGACAAAACAAAGAAACTCACTTGCTTGCAGACGACCTCTGTGCGAACTGATCCTAACGAGGTGTCCACACGTCTCAGGATTCCTGTGTTACTTTCATCACAGCCAGACGTTCCATGGGCCTCAGAAAACGAGGGCCATCCAGTGCCGGAGCAATACTTTTTCTCAGAACTAAGGAAGATATTCCCAAAGCTACAGCTGCTAAGACTGTTATTAACACACAAGTAGCATTTATGACCCAACCAATTTTTCTACCGAGCAGATCTGATTCCCTCCCTCCTCTGCCACATCCCAGGGCCAGTTAGGTGACAATCAATTCTACAGGAGTTTTGCCCACTGCACCTTCACTATTAAAAACATCATCCCATTGCAATGAAAGGGTTTCTTGTTCCTTTGATTCTAAAGGCTTCCCTCTCAAACTTTGACATGGACCTAAAAACACTAGGAGCTTTGTGAACTGTGTTGCATATTAAGAAACACAGATTGAATCCATGTGTCCTAAATGTAGAAAAGGGGGGCCATTACAATGAACTAACAGTGGTTGAAGGAGGGCATCATGAGTGTGAGGAGTCAGAGAAGTGTGAGATCTGATGAAACAGACAATTTCAGCAACAGAAACTTCGGTTCATCTAAACACAGATGCCTGACTGCCTGCGGGAATCCAAGGGCTGCCCCTGCCACTTCTTAGCTGTGCGAAATTGGGTAAGCTGCTTCATCTCTCTAAGCCTCAGTTTTCTCATCTGTAAAATGGGGGTAATACCTACCTTACAGATATGTTTTGAGAATTTAAAGTGCTACTCTATGGAGCACATGGTAAGTGCTTATGAATGAATGTTCACTATAGTTATCATAATTAATAAAGATGCTGGTCACTCTGAGTTGATCACTGCAGTGAAACTTTCTGGGGAAGGCTCACAGGGACCAGTGATGCTGAAGGCTGGGAGGGCCAAAGGAGGAGGAGGGCAACAAGCAAACTGCCCACCAAAGACCCACTAAGTGCTTTAAAGGAAGGCTCTTTTAAATGGCACTAGGAAACAAGATTTTTCCATTTTAAATGACAATGAGATGGTGCTAAGGAAAAATGAGAAGAAACAAATTATAAACCTTGCAAAAAAAGCTGAGCAAAGTGAAAAAAAAATCTGGCAAATAATCATATCCCTAGACTCTGAACAGGGAAAGAAGCTCAGTTTAGAGCACAAACCTTAATAGAAACATCTAATGTGATGCAGTGATTCTCCAATATTCTGGTTTCAGGACACTTTAATGCTAAAGAAGTACTGAGGATTGCTGAGAGTTTGTGTTTACATGAGTTGTGTATATCAATATTTTACAAGTTATAAATTAAAACTGAGAATGTAAAAAATATGTACATACTATTTTTAATTTTTTCTCCTGAGTCACTTATTTTTAAAAGCAATAAATTCATTACATAATATAAATAACATTTTAAAGAAAAAAAGTAAAAACAAAAGAAGACAAAAAATAAATGACACTTTTATAGATGGTTATATTTTCCAAAATGAAGCAAACATTTAGTGAGAAGAGTCACACTGTTTTACAGGTTTGCAAGCCTCTTCAATGTCTAGCTTAAGTAAGGGCTACTGAGTCTTCATATGTGCTTCTGCATTCGATCTGCTGCAGTGTTGTTTCCATGAAAGGAGACGTGGCCTTGCAAGTATATAGTTAAAAAGAGGGGACCTTACAGATGCCCTACAGGGTCCCAGGAACTCTCAGGATCCTTAGACCAGGTTTGAAAACCACAGGTAGGGCTTTGAGGAGTAAAAGCTGTGACTTCTGAAAGACCTGGGTGTGAATCCAGGCTCTGCCTATTACTTTTATGTGATCTTGGAAAGTTTTTTAATCTTTTAAAGCCTCAGCGTCCTAATCAATAGATTAGTAATGGTATCATTGCCTCACAGGGTTGCTGAGAGGATTAAGTGAGATACCTTCTGTACCACACAGTGTCAGACACTGGGTACATAAGTCAGTAGCTATTATTTCTAATATCATCATTATTATTAATAACAGATATCCATGCAACTTGAATAGCTGTGGATCCGACAACAAGTGTCTGCACATTCGGGTTGGATTTTTTGCAATCATTTTCCAAGGGTTCAGAAGCATTCATCTGTGCCACTTTAGCCCAGGAACAAACATCTTAAGTATCATCTAATCATATCCTGTCCACCCTCAGCATTGTGTATAAACTAGTGATCTTTAAAGGAGTTTCAATGGAGAATTATGAATATAATAAATTTTTTAATGAATGAATCTAAGACTTATAAAAAGTCATTTAAACATTTTATGGGAAACAATAAACCTTTATTGATGCAATTAACAGAAACTGGAGATTTTGCCAAGTAATATGAGAGGGCCATTATACATCATTCAAGACTGGGAACCTAAATATTAAGGCCAATTAGAAATTTCAACATACATATTGAAATGATTAACAGATTATAAGGCCCATCCTTGAAAAACTACAGCCATTCTGGATCATCTCTTCTCATCTACTCTCTGGTTTATGATTCATTTCTAGAAAGTCTACAGCCCCTCAAACTGACAGCTCAGGCACCCAGTGGTAACTCGCAACCCTAGTATCTTAGGAGAATTTCTGTTCACTGAAGGAATTGCAGCTCAAAAAAGAATCTTAAACAATGTTAGTTACCAGTAACGTGTAGGACATCAGATGTTACACAAAAAGGAAACTAATATCGGACTCTCGGTTTTCTTCTAAGATTTATGACCAGGAAATATGTGATCCAGATTTTCATAAACACTTCCAGAATTGGTATCTGAAGGGAAGGAGAAGAAAGGTGGAGAGAGGAAGCAGGAAGGGGGCAAAGTCCCAAAGTGACAGTCTGGAGTCCTCAGGGGATCAATAACATCCTGAGTGTCCTAGACCCTGGAAACCCTGACTTAAAGGTCTCTGATTTGGAGAGTCAGTAGCTCTCCCTGAACACACACCACACTGGTTCCACGTGAAGGCAACTCTGCAGGTAGTTGCGAGCCCGTCTGCCAAGAGGCAGTGGTCCCACATCCACTAGACTCTTTAGTGATGTACTCTTGGTTGACTGACTTTTCACCTCCTTTTGACTTCATACAAGTGTGTGAAGAAATGTATATTTTTCTCTATCCCTGCCCCCTATAATTAAGGTTGGAAACTGGGGACACAGTGAGGGGGGAAATGAGAGGCAAAACAAGAATATATTCCCAAGACTAGCCTCTTGAATGAGAAGCATGCTCAGTAATATAGCCTTCATTTAAAAATTCTCATTAATTAGAATATATTCTCAAGAATTCCTCATTATCAAAGATACATTCATGTATTTAGGTCTGAGAAAGATTACCATTGCTAACACTCCTAGTATTGAGTGCTTGGCCTCTGCCAGGCATTTCTCTGGTGCTCTTGTATGTGTTAACTCATAACTAGGTTAATCCTGTCAATGACCTTATAAATTCAGTACTACTGTCATGCTCACTTTACAGGTGACCTAGTTGAGGCACAGAGAGATTAAGAAACTTGCTAAAGATCACAGGGCCATGAAGCGAGGATGTACTTCTAGGCAGCTTTAACCAGTGTTACACTATAAACAAATATCTTTAAAAAGAGAATATTCTGGGACCTAAATGATTCTTATAAATATATTCTTATTTCTCTTAGTCTTGGCTGCACCAGCAGCAGCAAAATAGAACAGACACAAAACTCAAAAGTCCTTTAAAAAAGAAACTGAACTCTATTCAACTAAAACTAAGTGACTGAAAAGAAACAAATAAGGTTGGTGAACTGGCAGTTCAGTAAACTGGCCACTTGGCACACAGGCTTTTGGAGAATCAACTAGCTTTCTTGTTGGTCTCGGCTGCTTCACCACCTTAGGGACATGGGGCTGGTCAGTCAACTCCCTTAATTTGGACTACCACTGTGCTACAACAGTAGTCAGGCCACACACAGCCTTACAAGGTAAATTAATTAAAATTAAGTAAGATAAAATATTCAATTTTTCAGTGGCATTAGCCACATTCCAAGTGCTTAATAGTCACATGAGATTAGTGGTCCACTGTGGACAGAGCAGATATAGAACATTCCATCACTGCAGAGAGCTCTACCAGACAGAGTCCTCCGCCCTGGCCTCTGGGGTCCTGCCTGCTCTAACATTCTGTACATCCGGGCCTGACCTGACATGTGCTGAGAGGGTGGTGGGCACTGGGTAGGAAGAAGGTCTCAACTTTACTATTGCATAAACTGGAACACCACTGAAGAAAAAAAAACCCAAAAATAAAATGAAGAATGCTCTTACAAGGATGACTTCTAATCATTTGTCTTCACAGTCCAAAGACAGAAACAGAACATCTGCCTGGTTACCACACAGTAATAAGGCAGTCCTTAATATTGTTATAACATGGTCCTTTGGCTTAAAGCAGGTTGGCCGTCTCAAAATCCTACTTCTCTTTAATAGAACCAGAAGTCACGGCACAACTGTCTCAAAAATATGCATCCCACATTTTACTGTGTCAAAATTAACCTTTGTCTCCTAGTTGTCCCCAGGCCATCCTAGGCTGACTGTCATCTTAGATGTCTCCTTACTGGCCACTGACACAATGAATGAATCTGAGCCAAGGCCTGCTCTTTCCTGAGCATGAAGGAAAATCAATCCTAATCATTCCTCAACCTTGAAGGCAGGATCTGGTTTTCCAAATTCGGCCCACATTAGCAGGAAAGCCCAGTCTGCCCAAAGCCCAAAGGACATAATGAAGCACCGCCTAATGGAAGACTCACAGAGCTGGCTTGATTTATATTTTATTCTAAACCAATTTAGGGTTGATGCAAAAGAAAAAAATAACATCTTTGAAGTTCTGAAAAACAAGACTTCAAAGATGTTTTCCTTTCTTCTCCACTGATTCTACTTTTTTTTAGACTGTTTCCCGCATGTCTAAACAAAAAGGCCTTTGTTGAGAGATTTCAGATCCTGATTGACTTAAAAGAGGCTTTGAAATCAAGGGACAATTAAATTTACTTTCAGCTACACAGAAGAGGGCATGGTATTCACTTCTGTCAAGCATTGTGGGGAATCTGTCCTCATAAAATTCTACATTTCCTAAATTGAATTATAAATCCATTTTCCCTGAGAGAGATATAGTTTTAATCACATGGCCAAGAAAATACTATTATGGTCTAGATTTCTTTAAATACTTTCCTAGGGAAAAAATTCTAATAGCTTTTCTTTAAGGTGCTATTATTACCAAGTTTTATTATTTTGCTATTTCTCAGGGATACAGAAAGAAAGAATATAGGCTAAGAAGTCTTGTTAATTGTTGTAAATATTAGAAATAATTAAGACAAGCAAGTATCTTATATAAATAGCTCTCCTTGTAGCAATCATGCCGGATGAGGAGGACAATTAAAAACAACATGGGTATGTTTTTATCCAAGGCATCAAATGAGGCAGATCTGAAAGACCTTAGAGGTCTGTTCTTCAGAATCTCTTGATCTTTTATCTCACCTGAAGAGTGGGCTGTCACAGCACACACAGTGATACATTCCTGATTCCTTGTTATTCAGGTAGATCCCACTGAAAGGCTGAAAGTCAATTAGATACATCATGTTAGGTTTCTCGTAACTCTAGCAGGAGATGACACAGTAGATTTAAATCCAAGATGAAATACCCAGAGGAACTTTTGTACTAATTTGACAAAGTGCAAATATCACCAGAGAGAAAATTACCGCACACCCAATGAAGCAGACTGCAGACTTATTTATAACCCATCTTTTATTGTGCCAAATATTCAAATTATGACATTAATAATGTTCTATATTTACATAACACCTTTCATCCAGGAACATCAAAGTCTGTGAAAAGGGGAGAGAACAGTCCCCTGGACTGTGTAAGGTTTCAGTCTCCATTTCAATAGAGTCAATGCAACAGGAATCTAGTCCCCTGCTGAAACCACTCTGAAATCTCAATTAGAGATGGAATATGAATATATAAGAAGTAGAGCTCAGTGAGATCAGGGTTGTGCCTTTACTATGCTTCACATAGTGTTGAGGACACTGCATAGTTAATAAATGTTAAATAATGAGGTAGATTCTCCCAGTGCCTAAGCGATGGCATAGATGAAATTACTACATTAATTGGGGCTTCAGAGTCTGCAGGTGTAAAGGTCTTCTGAGAGGAACACAAGGAAACTTGAGGCAATGAGTTAGCTGAGTAAATTTTTTAATGTTATTTTGCAAACTGGGTGTCACTGGCTAAAAAAGACCATTTTCGTACAGTTCTTTTTTTTGTCAAAGAAAATTAAAGAAAAAGAAACCCTTGCACTAGCCAACTATGAACCACTGTCCCATTTTATGGGGTGGAAGAGAAGCAGGAGTACAGAATGGCTCACTGAGTCACAGAGCCAATCAGGAAATATGCTGGACTCTTCCAGCCACTCTAGATTTCCCAACGAAGCAAACTCACAGGTCAAACATTCAAGTCCCCTGTGGTGGTATTAATGGCGCATTTCCAGTGAGCTAAATAATGGACAATTTCAATAACCTCCTGAGCCTACCATCTGGGCACACTTGGATGTTTCCCTCTTCAAAGACCTTAAACTTAGCTGGAGAAATCTGAACAGTAGTGAACTGGTCATTTTTTGGCCTGTCCCCTGGAACACTCGTTCCCAACATTGGGAATGAGCATCTATCATGAGAAGGAAGTTTCACATCCCTCCCACCTGGGCTGATGAGACACATATGCCCAAGGGCTCCCAGTTCTGAAGTTGACCTAGAAAAGCCCAATCATAGGATCCAGATGGCCTGATAAGATTGAAAATACAATTTTGTCATTGTAGGGGGCAGCTGGACAGAGGAAGTGACAAGGAACTGGTATTATAATTTTAAAATACTGAAATGAAAAGGAAGTGCTACCTGACATATTTGATGAAATGACATCTGCGAGCTGCCTCTTTGCCTGATTTCCCGGTGTCTCCCTCTCCCCTCACCAACTTTATATGTACTAGCTTTTATTTAGGGCTAAACTCGGCTTCCATCTCAATTGCTCATACTAGTGTTTACTTGAAGCCTGGTATGTGTCCACTGGAAGCTTAAACTGGGTGTGCACACGACATCCACGTGAAGAATGGGCTGGAGCAGGGACAAGAAAACACTGGAGGCAAAGAACCACCAAAGAGCCACTAATACAGGCCTGGATTCAGCTGTGGCAGGAGCAGTGGTAAGAAAAAGAAGAGGGCAAGATAAAGAATTATTTAGAAGACAGAACTGAAATGGTTATACGGGGAGGAGGACAGGTGAGAGACAGAATGACACTCAAGATACCCGCTGGGTTTTCAACATCTGTGCTATGGGCTGAAGGTGTGTTGAAGCCTAAGTACCGTGTGATGGTACTTAGAGGTGGGACCTTTGGAAGGTCACAAGGTCATGAGGATGAAGCCCTGATGAATGGGACTGGCACCCTTATAAGAAGAGTCATGAGAGAGAAGCTGCTCTCTTCCTCCAGTATGTGAGGACACAGCAAGGAGGTGGCCATCTGCAAACCAGGAAGAAAGCTCTCTGTGGTCATCAAATTGCCAGCACTTTGGACTTTCTAGCCTGCAGAAGAGTGAGAATAAATGTTTGTTGTCTAAGCCCTGCAGTCTATAGTATTCTGTGACAGCAGTCCCAAATGACTGAGACAGTCCGGACCAATGGGAATTCTCCCTTCTGTGATCTTGTTAATACAACAAACCTGCTGGAAACAGATGACACCCTGAAAAGGGATAATGTGCAGATAATTTAATACAGAACCATTTACAAAGGTGGGAAGCCCTGGCTGGTATGGCTCAGTGGATTGAGCACTGGCCTGGGAACCAAAGGGTTGCTACTTTGACTGCCAGCCAGGGCACAAGCCTGTGTTGCAGGCCAGGTCCCCAGTAGAGGGCACACAAGAGGCAACCACACGTTGATGTTTCTCTCTCTTTCTCCCTCCCTTCCCCGCTCTCTAAAAAAAAAGTGTGGACAAGGCCAATGGAAACCAACAACGGAGAGTGAAGCACCCCTGGGCCAGTGACCACAGAACACACATCCTCTGCTAGGCCTGTGAGCCAAAGGAAGGGGCTTTTACCAGAACCTGTGACACTGCAACTGTAGGTGAGGACTGCCTGCTGCAGCTTCAATCTACACTGGAAGGACAGAGCTCCAGAGAGGACCCTGGACCCCAATTCTGTATCCTGCCATCTGATCTCTCTGGCATCTCCCATTGGTCAAACTTGATCAGTAGTCAGAGGGTAAGGGAGATGACTACTCTTCCCAGAGCTCAGAGTGGGGCAAAGCGAGAGGCAGGCAGATCTGGAGGGCAGACGGAGGATGGTCAGCATAAAGCCTACCTTCTCCTGATATTTGACTTTTAGTTATTGCTCAGCCAGGATACAAACTCCTTCATCATGCCTAGCGGAGGGCTTGCACATTACTGCTGCCCAATAAAAACACATGGAACTCAATTTTAATTTGGAGTCACCGATCAAAAAGCTTAGATGTTTTACTTCTTTTTCCTTGGCCTTATGAAGCAAACAAAGGCTTATAGTTCTGCAATATTTTAAAAAGTTAAATGTGGAAATGGATGAAGTGAAAGGGATTTATAACACTAGTTAAAACAGATGCAGCTCATTTTGTAAAATGGCCAAAAGCAGAGAGTATAATGCACCATCTGTTTGAGAATCCCACCGTTTTCTTCTAAACATCAGGCAGCTCATCTCCAGGCTCTGTATACATACCAAGCTTTGCCTGAGAACAGGTCTGGCCTAGAATAGTCTGGGAGTGCACACAACTGTACCGAGAATCCCGTATGGCTCTCTTATGCCATATGCAATAATGGCAAATATAGTCTCTTTCCCAGTAAAGTCTTTATTAAAATCCCACCCACAGGAAGTTTTCAAAAACACCAGTCTTCCACAAAAATCTATTGGGATTTGCTGGCCTGTCTTATGACTTCAGCATAGAAGTAGAGGGCAAGGCCATGATTATAAGGCCACATACACATGGACAGCTACTTACACTTTGTAGAAACTGCTAAAGTAAAGATATAAGTACTCTACAACTTTGCAAAACCACTGTGCTGTGGTCCACTCTGTGGGATCTGCTTCACAAATTAAAGCATCCAACAGTCAAGTTCAATAGCTATATTCCAGGGGCCAATTAGGGTCTAAGACAGGCCACTTGTTAAGAACTGCAGTGCTGTAAAAGTGATATTATAATGAGGAACCACTGAGGACTGATTTTTCAGGAAATGAGTAAAGGTGAGATTCTTCAATGTAGTCTAAATAATGTTTCTGCCTCTTAGTCTTCAGTCACTTAACATTCAGGCAATTTATTTTCTGAGTGCCAGATGCCATGTTATGTGCTAGAGATATACCAACAATGGCAAGTGCAATGAAGGGAAAGGACGAGTAAAGCAAACCCACACTGGAGCTGAGGAAAGGCGTCCCTGAGGAAATGAGGTTTGGGCTGAGAGCTGAAATATAGGTTTGAATGAATTAGCAGGGCTGGCGGGTCAGTGATGGGAAAGGAGAACACAGGGTACAAGGGTCCTAGGGGAGAAGGGAGCCCAGGTGTTTGAGAGATGAAAGGACAGTGTGGCCAAAGTTCAGAGATTAAGAGGTAAAATGGCAGGATTTGAGGATGGGGGTGGGAGGCAGGGGCCAGGGCTCTTAGGGTCTTATTAGCTATTTCAACACTTTTCTCTTTACCTTGAAAGCAGTGGGAAGCCACTAAAAGATTTTAAGCAGCGGGGAGATGTGGTCAGATCTGTGTTTTGGAAAGATCTCTTTGGAGGCCATGTGGAAAATGGCTAGATGAGGAGCATGAATGGCTGTGAGCAGAAGAGTGGAGGCCACTGCAGTCCAATCAGCGAGAGACGGTGGGAACCTGGACGGGCATGGCGGCAAGAGCAGTGGCGAGGAGTGACTGGGAGGTAACTTAGGAGGCAGAGTAGATGGTGAGGTGATGGAGGGCAGAGAGTGGCATGTCCAAGGGAAGGTTTCTGGTTTCTACAGCTGGGTGGACATCGGTGGTCTGAGGGGAGGATGATCAGTTAGCTTTTGTAACTAGATCTATCCCAATCCCACTCTCTATGCCTCTAATCTGAAAATTGTAAGCCTGTTTCGCTTACCGGTTCAGTCCCTTTTTCTCTGGTGACATAGAATTGCTCTGGAGTCAGCTTCTTTTGCCACTCACTCTTGGCAAGAGATGGCTCATGCTTTGTAAGAGACCCTGTTAAATAAGATTTTTAAAATTAAAACAAAAAGGCACAATGACCTTTTGATCCTCAGCCTTTCTCCTAAAGTACACTATTACCCAGCAGAATAAGTCATTCTCTCCCCTCTCTCCTACTCCTTCACTCATCACAGAAACCAGAAAGCTCCAGTATAAAATGTTTTAATTGAGTCATTAGTTTAATAAGAAATGAGTAATAAGTAGAGAGCCAGTTTCCTAGTCCCCCTGGGGCATAGAAGCTAAAGAGGCAGCTGAAATATGAAACAATGCAGAATAAATTCTCCTCAGGTACCTAAGGGAAGAAATTGATCCTTCTTCCATTACTATGTTCAAAGCACTAGTTCCTGTCAGGATACAGCTGGGAGTAGTTGAGTGATTGGAAAGAAAAGAAGGTTGAGCTAGCAGGTTATTAAACTCCTCTCCCTTGCGGGTTTATAAAGATATCTCTGATTTTGTTTGTCAAGGAAAGTCTTTATTAAAAATTCTTCTTGTGTGGGGAAAAAAAGAAGAGACCCCTATAGCATATATTCCTGAAAGGGAAACTGAGACCTACCAGAACCTATTCTAATGCTTCACAGTTTTTATTCACAATTTGTTTCCTTTCTTCTACTTTCTATGGCCTCTATCTTACTACTTCTATTCCAATGAATGTAAACAAAATAACTAGGACCAGACAGTATATTTGATCCGAAGCTGGGAATCCACATGTGCAGAGAGCCAACTAGTAGTTATGTGCAGATTTTCAACTGCACCCCTAAGCCCCTTCTTGTTCAAGGCTCAACCAACTCTACTTTCTTTAGCCAAAGGGGAATAGGAAGCCAATATATATAATAAGGGTTTTAACCATCCAACATTAAGAATTTGAAGGGATCTTATAATTTGTCCACCTCAACGAGAAAACAGAGGTCCAAACGGTAACTGGGCCATTGCATTGAAGACGAGATGTTAAACACCTGTGATCTCACTATCAAGAATCAAACGTGTCAGAACCTCATATTGGAAATTCATTTTGGTTACAAAACATTTCTAAACACTCTTTCAGCAAGAAAAGACATATATCTTCATCATCAGGTCACAATAATGTACAATATGTTATTTCTGTATTGCATACTGTTGATCCCTTATGGTTGCTTACATTTTATTAAAGGGTCTTTGCCTGTTACATATACTAAATGTTGGCTTTTCTTAAACAGATTTTATAAGGCTACAGGAATTTATTTTTTACTATGGAAATATAGCTCAATTACACACAATTTTTCAGGAACTCATCTCTTGGGGAGCAAAGCAAAATATATTTATGTGACAATTTTTACTGCTCGGTAGCTTTCAGAGTTATCAGGCAGAATGCCAAGTAATAAATGGAGAAGGAATAATAAAATTTTTTAAAATCACCATTTTTGCAATCAATAAAATAATAACTGATTCAATCAAGAACCATCAGGGGATTCTAAACCCCCTGGGTGAAGGCTGTTGAAAAATGGAATAGTCAAAACATTTTCAAAATATGATGTCAAAGATTATTGATTACGAAGAAGAAAATATTCCTTTACAATGGAAAAATGTAGAAATTATCACTTTATCCAAGTAAGCAAAGTTAGCATCAGCAGCAGTGGGGCCAGCTGACACAATGAGGTCCAGGGTGTGACACACTGAGGACACAACATCACCCCCACCCCCACCCCTGCAATCAATGCACTGACTCTGTTCTCAGAGGGCTCACTGGGGACTTCTTAGTGAAACCTAGGGACACTTCATCCTTATTTACCTCTCGGCAGTATTCACACTCGATACTCTCTCTTTGGGGCTATATTGTTCCCTTGGCCTCCATGATACCGAATTCTCTTGAGCATCCAGTTACTCCCTATCAGTCTCCTCCTCTATTTCCCTTCCTCGTGCCACTCTGGAATCTTGGTGTGCTTCAGAGGAATCTACCCATCCTAGCTTTCTGCTACCATCACTCCACATGTGCTCCTTGGGGTTTTATCCATTTGGTAGTTTCAAATACCATCTATATGATAAGAGTCCCAAATCTACTTTTCTCTCCATCCTAGATCTCTCTGCTGAATTCCAGACCAATATACAGGGGTGGGCAAAAGTAGGCTTACAGTTGTGAATGACAATTTTTTGAGTTAATAAAGCTACTGTAATAATCATAACCTGCATGTCTTTTCCCAAGTGAACAACTTTGAACCTACATTTGCCCACCCTGTACAATCAACACCTGGACATCTCCACTAGGATTTCCCATCTCAAACTACATACACAAAAGGCCTTCTTGTGCCTGCCCCACCTGAACCCAAATCTGCTCCTCTCCTCACATGGGATGGATGGGCTCATCCCTCCCATGTTTCAGACCAGAAAGCCAGGCCATTGTCCATGATTCTTCCATTTTCCTTGCACCAAGCCCTGTTGGTTCTATTTCCTAAATGACTCAGATTTGTTCATTCTCATTTCTCTGCTACCCCCTTGCACTGGGCCACCATTATCTCCCACGTACATTATTACAAAAGTCTCCTCTTTCGTAAGTCCTTGCCGATCCTGATCACTTCCTTTTCCTCACTGCCCCAAACTGTTTGATACAACATAATACACTCAAGTTAAATTCCAAACTCCTCAATGTGACTTGCAAGGCCCTGTGTGATCTGACTCTGGTTACCACTTTCACCTCCTCCCTTCCACTATGTCCCAGTCCTTCTGAACTACAACCCTCTGAGTTCCCCAGAATATATCATGTTTTGCTCAGCTTTTTACTTGTTAAGACGGAGTGAAGACTTCCAAGATCCCTACATTCTGGACCAGAAACTGGAGGTCTCCAACCTCTGATCTCAGTTTACATGTTATATCCTCCAAGAGACCTTCCCTGACCACCATCCCCCTTCCCCGAGTCTGAGCTGCAAGATCTCCTCCGTGTTCATGCCCCACAGTATTTCCTTGATAGGTTTATTCAATCACAATGACTGCAGGATAATTTGTCTGGATGTCTCATTAGTCTAGAAGCTGGAAGTCTGAAATAATTATTTTTGTTCAATGTATCACTAGTATATATTACAGTGCTTTAGCATTTAATAACTATTCATTTTTTCATTCATTCAGTCAACAAATATTTACAGAGCAGCTACTGTGTGCCAGATAATATTCTAAATGTTAGGGATACAGGGGTAAAGAAAACACACAAAGAATCGCTGCCCTTAGGGAGTAGAAGTAAAATTAACTAAATAAGTAAAGAATATAGATCTGTAGGTGATTTTTTAAAAATCACAAAGGTGTTTAGAAAGTGAGGATGTGTGTACATATGTATTCATGTCTGTATATGTCTGTATGTGCACGTGTGAACACACAATTTCCAATGGAGTAGTCACAAAAGGCTACCAATCTGAAAGAATATATGCACCCCTATGTCCATAACAGCATTATTTACAAAAGCCAAGATCTGGAAACAGCTCAGGTGCCCATCCGTAGATGAGCAGATCAAAAAGCGGTGGTACATTTACACAATGGACTGCTACTGCAGCAGTAAAAAAGAAAGAAGCCTTTGTGCCAGACAGCATGGATGGACCTGGAAATTATTATGCTAAGTGAAATAAGCCAGTCAGAGAAAGACAAATACCATATGATCTCACTCATATGTGGAATCTAAAGAACAAAATACACTGACAAAATAAAACCAGAGGCAGGGATACACGGCATAGACTGACAGATCTGGGAGGAGGGGGTCGGAGAGGGGACCTAGAAGAGATTCACCAAAGAACATACATGCGTAGCCAGTGGACACAGACAACAATATGGTGCAGTTGGGGGAGGAGCAGAAGCTGGATGGAGGGGGGCAAAAGGGAAGGGAAGGTAAGTGGGGGACATTTGTAATAATGTCAAGAGTAAATATTTAAAAATAACTTGAAAAAGGTGACAGATCAGCAGATATTTGAAGGAAATGAACAAACATGCCAGATGAATATCTGGGAGAAGAGCACTGCAGGCAGGAAGAAAAGCAGTAGGAGTGGGCCTAGCATATCTGATGAACGGCAAAGAGAACAGAGCCACTGGGGTGGAGCGAGTAGGGGAAGGTTAGTGAAGTGGGAACAGAAAGGTAATGGAAGCCAGATCATTCAGGACCTTGAAGGCTATTGTGAAGACAATGGCTTTTATTCTGAGTAAGTTTGGAAGTCACTGGAAGGTTAGCAGAGGCATGGCCTGACCTAACATTTAAAAAGGATCAGTGGCTGATATACGTTCAAAAACCACTGAAGCAGGGCAAAGGATAAAGCCAGGAAATCAACATGAAAGAAACAAATAATCTGGCTGAGAGACGGAAGACATGAGCACCAGGGCGGATGCAGTACAGGTGCTCAGAAGTGGTCAAACACTAGACACATTCTGGTAGCAGAGCCAGAGGATGTGCTGGTACATCAGCTGTGGAGTATGAGAGAAGGAAATGGGTCGACGGTCACTATTCCAAGGCTCTGGTGTGCACTGGACAATGGGAACGAGGACAGGAAGAGTAGTTTTGGAAACTTGGTGTTGGATGTAAATTTAAGAATGTCAATTAGATATTCAAATGGAGAGGTCAGGTAGGCAGCTGGAAATATGGACTTAAGAGTTCAGGGAGAGGCCCCTGAGAGAGATATAAATTTGGGACTCCCCAGAATTAAGATATATTTATTTAAGATGTATGTATTTATTAATTAAGCCACGAAACTGGACAATCCCCAACTCGGTGAGTGTAGACAGAGGCCCAAGGTCTTGACTTCAAGACACTCTAAACATACAGGCTGATGCTATGAGGAGCCATAGACAGAGATGGGAAGGAAACCGAGAGAACGTGCTGTCCTGGAGCTAAGTATTTTAATGAAAATGGAATAATCCACTGTGTTGAAAAATCAAGAAAGAGATGACTGACAGATCTGAAAAAGAACAGTGCAGGCAGAGGAGTGGGGGTGAATCTCATAGGAATAGATTTAATAAGAGAAAAGGAGGAGGGAAAGACAGATGTACCTCTGGATCAGTCTTCTGAGGAGTTCTGGAGGTAGCTAGAAAGGAAAGTGAGGTCAAAAACATTTTTTAACATGACAAAAATCATAGTACCCTAATCTGTTGATGGGACTGATCCAGTGGAAAGGATAAAGTGATGATTTAGGAAAGAAAGGGGAGAGCCGTGGAGCTACGCTTGACCTAGAGTACACCGAGTATGGAAACCATTAAACTGAGAGAAATTCACTGACCACATGAGCTTTGGATAACTATTCAAGATAACAATAAGGCAGTTTTACAAAGCAATGTGGAAACATTTTTTAAAATCATTTTAGGCTTGGTTATCAGGTGGAATTGTTTGTGTTGCTGTTTTAAGAGCAAGTAGGATCAGAACTGGTTTTAATGGGTGTGAACTATTTGTTTAACCCTAAGTGGAAGGCATTCCACTTTAGGCAGTATGGAAGACTGGTGGGTGTACAGGTATAACTATATTTTGTAAGCCCTCAACCAAGGGCAAAATGCTAAGAGCTGGCCAGTGTCAATGTGTCAGCATGTGATCTAAGCCAGGAGTAGTCAAAGGCTACTCCAAAAGGTGAAAATTCAGAAGGTAAGAGTAAAAACAGGCTTTGCTAGTTAGAATGGGCTGTCCTTGATTCCTCCTCCCAGAACCTAAGCTCCATCCTTGAGGGGAATTTGTGAAATCAGAATCCTGGCTATTACTGACATCTAGCAAAGAATGGAGCAGTAGAGCACAATGACAAAAGCTCTCCTTACCCTTCAAATATCTGCCCTGCCACATCACTCCACGCATATTCTTGCCTTTGGCAAAGATCTTACAGTACTGCATTGCTTCTATGGATAGCTAAGAGGAGGATCAACTTTTGGAGTTAAGGTTGGGGTTTATAGTTCATAAAGCTGCCATTATCTTTCTATCTATCTCCTTTTGGGAAGGAAGTGGGACAGGATTAGAGAAAAAAACAACTACTGTCTCCTAAAAGTATTGCCCTTAGTGTCGTTCAACATGCTGTACAATATAACAGCTGACAATAGAAAGGGAAATTCTTGAAGGGCTACATTCGGTGGGACTCCCATGCTTTAGCTCTGAACCTAAGGCATGCATCCCAGCTCCCTCTTCCCTGGCTTTCTATTTCACTACACCTGTTAGAGGGTGGCAACCTGTTTTCAGGAACCCACCTTCTCCCTCTGCTGCAATTGTTTTAGTTAAAAACTTATGTTTAAATTGTTAAACAAAATAACTACTCCTTCATCTAAATACAAGACACTACATTTGTCATGGCTCTTCTAACCCTTACCTATATGTACCTTTTACACTATTATTGTGTGCAAAAGGTTTCACGGGTGGGCATCAGTGTTAAAACACCAATTCAAGCACCAATTACAAACATGTTGTTGCCAATCTGCGGGCCTAGGTTACTGTGTCAAGGGCAGACAGACTCTGCCTTGATAGCCAAATGACAAATGGTCAGTTGGTGCTCTCAGGTCAGGATATATGTGATCTGCATCACTTGAAGAGGTTTAAACTGGGTATTGTGAGCTGAACTCTGCGCCCCCGCCCCCAGCATTCATATGTTGAAGTCCTAATCCTCCGGACCTCATAATGTAACCATATTTGGAGAAAGGACTTTTAAAGAGGTGATTACATTAAAATGAGGTCATGAGGATGGGCCCTAACCCAAGCTGACTGGTGTCCCTGTATGAAGAGGAAGACACAGTAGGGATGTGAAAGCACAAATAAAAAGCCATCTGTAAGGGGAGACAGGCCTCAGGGGGAAACCAACCCTGCCCAACACTTTGATCTTGGACTTACAGACTCTATAATTGTGAGGAAATACATTTCTGTTTTGTCAGCCACCCAGCCTAAAGTATACTGTCATGGCAGCCTGAGCAGAGTAATACACTGCTTTAGGAAATGACTAAAGTTGCATTATGAATAAAGTCTACGCAGTTTTACCAAACAGCAATTTAGGTTCATGTACATACAACACAGCAAGGTCTCACTTGGGAATGAGTTGTCTTTCTTTTGGCCACCAGTGACTGGAGAGCAGGATTCAGGTTGGTCTCCTCATGCTAGTGTGCGTGCGTGCATGCAGATGTTTTCTGTCCTCAATCCATATCACCTGCACCTTGTATGGGTCCTTCAACCGCATGTCTTTCAGATTCCATCTGCATTCTCTTGCTATCTTCACTATCAAGTCTGGGCTGCTGCTGCCATTGCATGTGATAGCTACACAGCTCTACCTTGAGCTGGGCTTTGATAAACTCAGATTCACTTGGGTTCCTTTCTCTCTTTACACTGTGTGATTTGCACAGGCTCTATTTCTTGTCAGCCACGTGTTCCATGAGGTGGGCCTTTATTTTCTCACATTTATAAAACACACTCTTGCTCATATGGTCACCCGCCTCCTGTCTTTGCTCCCCTTTCTTGCCACAGTGGCTATGCTGCAACCGTCACACATGAGCCAGTCTCATTTCAGTAACTACTTGTGGAAAATAAAAGAACCTATAGGAACTGGAGGAAAAAGATTCCCCACCTACTCTAACTGTAGAATTAACCTTCTCTCCCACCACAGTGACTGGACTGTTTTAAACTTCAGCTCAGATAGAGTACAAGCAGAATATCCCCACAAAGAATGTTTTAGTGAAACAACAGATTATTTTTTCCAAATACTTCTAACTTTCCTTTTCAATATGCTCTTTGTCGATTTAGATGACAAAATCATAAGGGCCTTGCCCTTGTATGTCACAAGTCTCGCTGCTGGAGAACAGTCAGTCCTCTGTCACTTTCAACGTCTTCTAATTTCTTTCCCTCCAACCTTCCCAAAGTCCACACCACATGGGTTAAATGTGGACTACACTTTTGTCTTTTCCATTTCGTCACGTAAGTATAACTAACATTTATTGTGTACTTACTAAGTGCCAATCATTGTGATAAAGTACTTTAAATTACTTTTCCCATTTATTCTCTACAAGACTACTATTGTCATTATCTTTATTTTATGAGACAAAAAAAAAACAGGTTTACACTTACCAAGTTCAACATGTGCCCAAAACACAGCCATTAAGTAACACTGTCCACACCAAAGCCTTTAATTACCTTTTAATCATTTTTAACGGATACCTAATAGTTTGTTGAATCGAACTTTCACGGTCTGTGCAAGCATTCCTTAACTGATGGACACTGGACAATAGCCAGTTTCTGGTTCTTTAAAGTAGTGCTCTTAGAAACATCTTTGCACATATAGCTTTGTTCCTTTCAATTACTTCCTTAGGATCTACATCCAGGAGGAGGTGTCTGATAAGTTACCCAACTCGTTATGGACTGGTGTCTGGCCAACACTTAATGTTGCTGAAGAACTTCAGATTCAACAATTCATTAGCCTGTTTCTGGGCAGCAACAAGTATGTTCATAAAGGACAGGTTTCTGCTGAAACCACTAGCCTATAAAAGGGGAATATGAACTTCAGCTACCAATTGTGACGTTTTTACCAAATCAGTGCTTGACACACAGTAGGTAGGCAACAAATATCACCAGATTAGCTGGAGACACCAGGGGTTCTGAAGGCCATAACTGGAAGTCATGTTGCATCAGCTATCACTCCATAATGCTGGTGCTTCTGTTTAACACTACATTTTGAAAACTTCCAGGAATAAAAAGTGACTGGGGTACATTTTCAGCAGCATTAGGTATCTCTAAATCTCTTCAGTGAACACAGAACTGGATTCACAGATGGTCTGGAAGCCAATCCACAGGGGCCACTAAATTACCCTGAAACAGATCTGAAATACAGGGGATTACATACTAACGAGTGAACTGTAAAGGCGACCCAATCTAGCAGAGATGCCAGAGGCATTTGGCAGAAAACGTACACACTTTCCCCTTGCCGGTCTCAACGATTGGCAAGCAATGACTATCAGTTTAAAGGAGACGGGTTATTAGCCTCTGTTTCCCTGGGTCCTGGAAACATCACAGAGACAGAGCAGAGCAAAAGCCAAACCACAGGAGCTCCAGATCTGAACTGCCTGCTTCCAGACTCGACTGGAAGGGCCCGGGGGCGGAGACAGTGTAAAAGACGAAGGGCCTTCCCGGGAGAGCGTGAGGTGTCGCGTCGCTGATCACCCACCGCGGATCTTCAGCTAGAGTCCCAGGATCTGCGTCCGGGCGTCCTGAGCCCAGGATTTTATGCAAAAGAAAAAAAAGTGTGTGCATGTTCTGAGAGAGGATCTAGACTTCTCCTCCAATTCTCAGTGACTCCCCTCCTGCCCCTCCAAGTTTGCAACCCAGCCGGGGTCAGACCAGCATTTGGGCACCCAAGTCAAGGCCACCAAAACTGGAAGAACTGAAAAACGGGAGGCGACGGCGGGGCCTGCGGGGCCTGCGTCCTACCTGCGTCCCCGTGTCTGGACCTGGTACCAAGGGCGCTGCTAACTGGTCGGCTGCGCGCAGCCCGCGGAAATGTCTCTAGGAAGCGGAGGGTCCAGCGGCCACGGAACAGAAGCGCCATAACTCCAATGTCCGCAGAGTCCCCACCCCGCCGTGCCGCCCCTCCCCTCCCCTCCTGTCCCGCCCCTCTCCCTCCTGCCGTCGCAGCTTCGCCGCCGCTCCTGCCCCGCCAGCCACGCAGGCCTACCCCCCCACCCCACCCCCAGCGGATCCCTTCTCCTACCCAGTCGTGCTCCTGCCCCGCCCTACCCTTGCGCCTTCTGCTCTGCCCCTCGCCCTGCCCCACACCACCCAGGCCCACTCCACTCTTTCCCAACCCAAATACTGATCTGTCCCAGTTGGTTTGAATTTCTAAAATTATATGTAAAGGGAACTGTAAATCAGTTCACATTTTCTTGAGTTAAATATAAATGAAATCGTACAATATGTACTTAATTTTGTCTAACTTCTGTTACTCAGCATAATTATTTTGACATATTTATGTTTTTTAGTGTAACAGTTCATCCCTGGTTAGCGCTGAGTAGTACTCCATTTATGGTTATGCCACAATGTGTTGACCTAGTCACCTGTTGATAGACATGTATCTATATTGTTTCCAATTTTTCCTGATTAGAAATAAAGCTGTTGGGAACATTCCTGTACACATTTATGTGTGGACATGTGTTTTCTGTTGGGTAAGCCTAGAAATAGAATGACTAGGTCACAAGGTAGGTGTAACATTTTAAGTGGCTACAAAAATGTATTCCAAAATGGTCCTTTCCTTTATATTCCCAGCAGCTGGTATGAGAGTTCCAGTTCCTCTACATTCTTGTCAGCACTTGAATATCCAGACTTTTTGATTGTAGCCATTCTAATAGTGTGTGGTGGTATCTGACTGTGGTTTTATTTTGTCTTCTCTACTGACATAAGATGTGGGCATCTTTTACATGTGCTTTTCTAAAGAGGATATATTTTCTTTGGTGAAGCATCTATTCAAATCTTTTGTCCACTTTTAGTGGGCTGTTTCCTACTGAGTTATTTATATATTCTGGATACAAATCCTTTATTAAATATATACTTTACAAAGATTTTTTTCCCAGTCTGTGGCTTGGTTTTTCTATGTCCTAAGAGTGTCTTACGAAGAGCAGAAATGTTTCATTTTTATAAAGCCCAGTGTATTTTTTCTTTTATAGAACATCATTTTTGGTATATTTAAGAAATTCTTGCCTAACTCAAGCTTTTCTCCTATGTGTAATTCTAAGTTTTAAAGGGTTTCTTTGTTTTACATTTAGGTAATTTGGAATTAATTTTGGATAAGCCAAAATTTTTTGTTTATATTCTTATTTTTTGCTTTTGCATATGAACATCCAGTTGTTCCAGAACCATTTGTTTAAAAGACTCCCCTTTCCAGAAGGGTTTACAGGAACAAAGTTAAAAGACACATGGACAAAAACTAGGGGGAGGGTGGTAATGGGAGGGAAGTTGGGAGGGGGGGGTGGGTGAGCTGGATTGGGAGTTAAGGGGAGAAAACTGTACTTGAACAATGATTAAAATAATTTTTTTTAAAAAAGACTCCCGTTTCCCCACTGAACTGCCTTTGAATATTTGTCAAAAATCAGTTTTCCAACAATGTGTGGGTCTATTTCTGGATGTTCTATTCCATTCTATAAATCTGTTTGTCTATCTTTCCACCAGTACCATAATGTTCTGATGACCACACTTGAAATCAGCTAGTGTCAGTGCTGAATTTTTCTGCTACTTCCCAAGGTTGTTTTGGCTATTTTAGATTTTTTGTACTTGAACATAAATTTCAGATCCAGTTCAATTTCTGCAATTTTGATTGGGATTGCATTGGCTGTATCCATAAATTTGGGGAAGATTGATATAATAATATTGAATCTTCTCACCCATGTATAAAATATGTCTCTCATTTTATTTAGGTCATCTTCAATTTTTCTCAGCAGTGTTTTATAGTTTTCAGTTTATAGGTTTTACACATCTTTTGTAATTTCAGTTTTTGATGGTTTATTTCTTGTATTTAGATTGCTTCTTGTCCCTTTGGCTACGAACAAGTGATGGTTTATTTCTTGTATCCAGATTTGTATGTTCTAGTAATATTTTTATAGATTTTATTAGATTTTCTGCATAGAAACCATGTCATCTGTGAAGAGAGAGTTTTTGTTTTCCTTCCAATGCAGACTCCATTGATTTCTTCCCCCACCCCCTACCCCCGCCATCTCCTTATTACACTGGCTAGAAACTATACAATGTTGAATAGAAGTGGTGAGAATGAACATCCTGATCTTAAAGGAAGAGCGATCAGTCTTTCACATTCAGTGTGGTGTTGGCTATAGGTTTTTTCATAGATACTCTTTCAGATCAAGGAGATTTCTATTTGCAGTCTGCTCAGAGGTTTTTATCATGAAGAGATGTTGAGTTTTTATGCTTTTTTCTACTGAAGGGGAGACAAATGGTCATGGAAACAGACTCCATTTGGGGTGGTAAATACACACTACAACGTACAGATGATGTGTTATATAATTGTGTACCTGAAAGCTATATAATTTTATTAACCAATGTCACCCCAGTAAATTCAACATGAAGAAAGAAAAATGCTTTATCCTGCAGCAGTTAAGATAATTATAGTTTTCTCTTTTTATTTTATTGATTGATTTTCAAATGTTAAACCAATTTAGGATTCTTGTCATAAACCCTACTTTATCTGTTTTATTATTCATTTTATATGTTATTGTACTTCCTGGATTAAAATTTTGCTTAGAGTTTTCGCTTCTATGATCATGAGGGATAGCGTCTGTGGTGTTTTTCTTTTCTTTTTTTAACTTCCTTGTAATGTCTGTCTGGTTTAATGTCTGAGTAATAAAGAAACTGATTCTGATCCAAGGAAGTTAAGTAGCATGTCCATGGTCACATTGCTAATTAGTGGAAGAGTTTGTAAAGTACTCTAATGTTTAAAATGTAGAAACTATAAAGGAGTAGCAGAAGTTTAACCTAGCCATCTTCATTCTCCAATCACCAAGTTAAGAAAGGAATTTAACATGTGACATTTTTCTAAGACTCAGTTCAGGATATCTTCCATTTAAAAGATGCTCAATCTTGGTCAAGCATTCAATCTGTCTCAACTTTAGTTTCCTTATCCCTAAAATTTGTTTTTTATGAGGAGAAGAGATGGCATGTATTTAAAAACCTAGCAAACCCTCATGCACATAGTTGGTTTTACTAAATTGTTATGAAGAAGTAGCTAGGAAGACAGTGATGGGTCAGCAGAACTGATAACCAACTTATGCCTGCATTTCTCTGCACCCCACACTCCTAGGGCATTCGAAATATGGAGGGAGTACCACCCTCCCTATTGCTGCTCTTCCTTGAACCTCCTATGAGAACTCTTGCCTCATCGTCCTGGTTTTGAAATCCCCCCTCTACCCACCACCGTTTGTCTAAATCCAATTTAACCATCAAGACCGTGCACTAATCTCTATTAGCTATGTCATCTCAGCCTGAACAAAACACAGTTTTATATTATACTTTCCACCTCATACACTGAGTGGAGGAGGCAGTGCTGGTTGCCTGCCCAGTATCCATTTTCCTCTCTTTATTTACACGCAAATGTTTTATTTTATTGAGGGTAGCAGTGTGCCTAGCTAAAATGTTAACACCCACCAATGAGCTCCCTTGTAATTAGTGCTGGTCATGTCACACAATCTGGGTAATAATAGAAGCAGATGTCACCAGGTTTCCAGGAAAATTACAGAGGACCTGACTCAGCACCGGCCCTTTTCTTTTCCTTTCTTTTTTTAAAATTACTTTTTTAATTTATTGATTTTTAGAGAAACAGGAAGGGAACGGGGGCAAGAGAGACATCAAATTTTTGTTCCACTTATTTATGCATTCATGGATTGATTTTTGCATGTGCCCCAGCCTTGGTGGTTCAGGACGGCTCTCTAAGCAACTGAGCTACCTGGCCAGGGCTCCTCTTTTTCTTTGTGCCAGGAAGTCGTGATGGCTAGAGTGCTAGCAATCTTCTGATGTGTGGTAATGGGACCCACACTCTGATAATAAAACAGTAAATGTCAGGAAGGGGCCTGGGTGCCTGATGACACTGCAGAACCAACATAATGGCCCTGGGCAGCCTACCTTCAGAATTCCCGTCACATAAGAGACAAATCCATATTTTCTTTAAACCACTATTATTTGGATTTTCTGTCGCACTTCATTTCTGGTGTCCTGATATGATATCAAGACTCTCCGGAAAAGGAAAGATTCTGTAATTTTATCTCTTGGTGTATCTAACATACTTCCCTGCAGACTAAAAGTGAACAAGAAACAATTGTTCATAATAAAATCCTTTAATGCATAAGATAGACTGGCCCAGAAAATAAGACCAGCTCAAAAGCCAAATTGCTTTTCCTTATAAGAAAAAAAAAATTCAGGAAAGTATGAGGGAATGGAATAAGCTTTGCACATTTTCTCTCCACTGAAGATACCATATGCCCAAAGTTCAATATCAATGATCATTTTTTCCCACTACAATCTAGAAAATTCCTAGAAATAAGCCAACTGGGATATATCTGACATCTGTAAAAGGAGTTTTAAATTGTAAAAGGCTGTGAATGAAGACTTGAATAAACGGCGAGATAGAAAATGTGTATAATGAGATAGGCTCGGGGTTTTGTTTTCAGCTATTCCTCTAACCAGATACAGGTTTGGGCACCTGGGTTTGACCATCAATCTCTGGGCCTCCGGTTGATCATCTGCAAAATGGCCTGTGTGCAGAGCAGGGTCACCTAGGACTAAAACTTACATGACATCTAAACTCTCTTAAGTCTGTACTCCTATGACTTTTGGTGAAAAATGGAAATATATGCTCTCCTGTTGACCAGAAAGTTGAAGTGGTAAAGATTAAAATAATGTTCAGGTTAATTAATAGATTCAAGCAGTATCATTTATGGTCCCAATGGCTCACTTTAAAAAATATGGCAAAGTAAAAACTAAAATAAGTGTGGAAAAAATATGAATTATTGGTTTTGGAGAGGGGCAGAGAGAGAGAGAGGGACAAAACATCAATTTGCTGTTCTGCCCATTTATACATTCATTGGTTGCCTCTTGCATGTGCCCTGACCGGAGACCAAAAGTACGCTTTTGTAATGAAGGTAATACTGCAGAAGTGGCCTCGCCACACATGAAAATGCCTTAGTAAAGAACAGTAGTTATCAAAATGGCCTAACCAAAAACTAGGCCAAGGAGATAAAACAAAGATTCTCTAAACTAAGGTGAATTTTATCTACTACAAATAAAAAATATAAAATTATTCAATATATATGTTTGGGGAGAAAAGTGACTATTACTATGAGAAAAATAACCTTGGAATCTAATGTTTAGATTGATAACTCACTACAACCAAAACAATTAATTTTTGAGTTAAATATAGCTATATACACACACATATATGTGTGTATACACATAAAAAAAACAACGTTGTTGCACTTATCCATTCTGGAAGAGAAAGGATTCAGACAATGGATATAATAAGAGGAATTACCAATTAACTGATGATAAGGTTGACTGATTCAGGTACATGAAAATTAAAATACATACATACCAACAACAAAATATTAGGATTCTCCAGACACACACACAGAATAACAGCATTGTTTATTTAGATTTTAGTTTTATGTCATCAATAAAGGAGCTGCCCATCTCTTATTAAATTTATTCATAGAAACCTTTAACTTGTGTTGCTGTGTGTTCACATATTCTAATTTCTAATTATTTTGTTCAATGTCTATTTGAATGCAGTTTTAGTATATTGATATTTTATCCAGTGATCTTGCTGAACTCTCTTCTTATATTCAACAGTTTGTCTTGAAGAGTTTCTCAGATTTTCCATGAAAACAATCTTATTGTTACCTCATCTTTCTTTCTTTCCAATCTTTTTATCTTTAGTTTCTTATTGTGCTGGCTTGGACCTCCAAAAATTATTAAATAGATATAGTGATAATAGGCATCTGTTCCTGACTCTAAAGGAAATGCTTCTAACATTTCTCCAATACACATGATGTTTGTTGTAGGTTTTTAGTAATCTTTACTAGGTTGTAGATGTTCCCTGCAATTCCTAGTTCACTAAAAGTTTCTGTTATGAATGAGTACTGAATTTTATTTGTTGGCTTTCCTGTGTCCAGTGAGATATTCATATGACTTTTCTCTTTTACTATGTTAATGTAGTGTCTCACATTATCTTACATGAATAGATTGTCTACTGACGCTAAGCCATCATGGAAACCTTGAGATCAACTCAACATGGTCATGATATATATTTTTACACATTTTTAGACAATATGCAGTATTTTATTGAGTTTTACAATTATATTCAAAATTAAGCTTACTTTGAAATTTTCCTTTCTCATTGTACCATTCATTGCCTTCTTAATATCAAAGTTGTGCTAGTCTCACCAATGAGTTTAGAAGCCTTATGTATATTTTTCAAAATCAACTGATATGTTAATAATTTTGTTTAATTTTAATGGCTTCACTATTGTTTGTAATAATTTACTTACAAATTGAAGACGATATTATGTGTCTAGTTTATTAGTAATTTTAATTGTGAAGATGGTAAATATTTAATAAAACCAATTTATCTGTTCTGTCTCCATATCACAGAGGTTTCCTGGCCAAATAGGTATGGCTGGCACTTACTTTTTCACTGAGGTTTAGTTCCCCCTCCAGAGGACTGACATACTTACTGCTCTGAAGTCTGGCATCATTTCAGGTGTCTTGGGTTGGCCCAGGGAACTTTGGGTTGGCCTTTGATCTCCTGGGCCGTCTTTTCTCTCTCCCCAGACTATGCTAATTTATTTTCCTTCATTAAAATATTAAAGCTTTCTCTGCCTTCTGTGCTCCTCTGAGTCTTCTGCTTTTTGAGACTCATCTAAATTTGTTCCTATGTTCTTCGAGGGAGTCAGCCCTTATTTGACACTCAGGAATGACCCAGAGAGCTGAATTCTGACGCTTGGTAATTTCCCTCCCAGTCCCTCTCTCCACTCACTTTCCTTTTCAGGAGCCTTTCTGTTTATCTACATAATACAGCTTCAGGGCAGTTTCCACTGGCTTTTTGTCCCACCTTTACAAGTACTCAAGCCAGTCCTGAAAACTCAAATACCACCCTCCTGGGACTGAGGAGTATTTCAGCACAGAAGGAGGTCTAGATTTCCCTTCAGTTGCATTTGAATTTCGTTGGGTCAACTGGACAAGTCTTTCTAAGGAAACATCATTTGTGCCTTTGGGCACCTGCAGCACTTTCTTCAAAATCATGGTGCAAATCTCTGAACATATTTACAGGGGCTGGTGGATCTTCTCTCTCCAGATGGCTTGCCACAGCAAGCGAATCCCACTTCATGTTACTGGTAATTGAATTCTCCCCTGAGAAGGAAATTGTATGAGATCCATGAACATTTGATATATGGATATTTCTAAACAGCCTGACTGGGAAAAGATTAAAACAGCCTTGTATTCCCAATCCCTCAGACCTCCTCACCAGCAGGACCCAGATTTTAATCTGCTCCAGGTGGCTAAACTCAGGAAGGCTTATAGCTCTCAGCATCTTCAATTAATGCCAAGTGTAATCATAGTCGGCAGAGTGCGGGGTGTGCTGGCACATTTAAGGGATGGGCATAGAACCTTTCTGCCAAGTCCTCAGTGTATTATCTTTTGATTGCACTTTCCATAATGAAAAGCTACCGTGATTAATGAGCTATAGACAATGAGTGATCCCCCACACTTAAAAATTAGAACCGTGGGGAAAGGAAAGTAAGAGCAAATTATTCTACACAGCCTTGGGGTTCTCGACCTCAAAAGCTTTGTGCAAAGCCTTTCTTTTAGGCCCTTTGCCATGCAGGCAGCTGAGTCTGATTGAGTTGTGTTACATCTGCATGTGCATTTGCTGCTCTGCATCGATGTGTATATTTGTTTTAATTTTGCTCATGAGCTCAGAGGCATTTGGAATTGGCCACATTTAAAAGTAAAACGAAAGCATCCAAACACTGGATTTGGGAAATAATCACATAACTGGACTCCCCTTTGCCTGTTTGATTAGCTTCTGGTCCAAGGCAATCTGAAGCAAGATGTTTCCAGAGTTCGTTGCGGGGACAAGTCTACATTGGAAACTGTCACCCCTTTGACACCACCTTCATTTCAGCAAGTCGTGAAAACCCAGTGTATACTCCAGAACTGAAAAGGAAGTGCTTACTCAGAAAAAATTATTGTGATGCTACTGAGAGGTTAAAAAAAGTAAAGCTTTCTAAATTCCAGCAGAAAAACAAGGAAATGAGTGTTACCAAGCCAATGAAGGGGAGAGCAACTCCTGTGTGTAATGCCACTTTAGAAATACTACCAAAGTAATGGAGTAAAGGATCACCTCCATAAACTATCATAGATTTACAACATTTTTGATATAGGCAATATCTTGGTTTTTATGACTTTCAAGAAGTCATAAAAGAACAAGAAATAGTTTTAATTTATTTTGACTAGGGTAAAAAAAAACTTAGTAAGTCCTTGACATTTCTCTCAATTTTATAAATTACTAAAGTTTGTGTTTAAATTAGATTTTACTAGTCATCGTAAAATGGTGTGTTGACTTCATTACACATTGTTTTTTTAAGATTTTATTCATTTACTTTTAGAGAGAGGGGAAGGGAGGGAGAGAAGCATCAAGGCAAGAAACATCCATTGGTTTCCTCTCGTAGGTGACCTGACCGAGGACTGAACTCTCAGGCCAGGTATGTGCCCCCAACCAGGAATCAAACCAGCGACCATTGGCTCTGCAATACGACTGCCCAACCAACTAAGCCACTCTGGTCAGGGCTACACATTGTTTTTAAAAGCTGGAGAAATGCAATCTTAATTCTATGTTATCACACATGGCATAAAAATCTTTATAGTGACTGCATTTCATGAGACTCTCTACGGGTAGGGTATATTGTAAATCTTCCATTCCACAGTTTATAGACAGACATAACAAAGCACATGGCAGTTATGTCGCTGGTGTTCATGTTACAACAGCAGAGATGGAATAATTAAAGGAAGAATTTGCCTCCACGTGTGAAGACCAGAGCCCTCCAAGTGTTTGGCAGAGAAAAGCTGTGGAAAGGGGAGGGAGAGTCCACACATGGGCCTCAGTGCTGTCTCTCTGGATGTCTCCGGCCCGTTCGGAGCTCTGCAGTGTCCTCCTCTTGTTCTCCTGTAAACAACAGCAGAAGAATATACAGGGCCCCTGTTAGCACAACCTGGGCAGAATGGCAGTTTTTAAAGAATGTAATGCAAAAGTTAAATCAAAAGGAAATAAACAGAAAACGAAGGCTCCTTCATTCACCATCCTCTCCCATAATCGGATCTCACTGAACCCAGATTTCCTTCCTCCCTGGCTTCCTTTCCACACAAGCTCCTCCAGTGTGCCCTCTGCAGCTCTCTCTACCATAAACAAACGCCCACTTTGAGGCTCGGGTTACTTATGTCCACAATACCGATGATCTGTTCCTCAGTCCTGCCATCTGTCAACCTTCAGGTCACTCTCCCACATTCATTCATTCATCCCAGGGTCATTTGCACCTGGCTCATCGTCTTTCCTTCCAGCCCAACTGCTGGGTGACCTCGGGTTCACGTAGAGGACTGTTCCCCACCTTAATGACAGTCTGTGAGGCCCCACTGTTGGCTTTTGAAGTTGCACCACTTTGTTTTATTTTTTTAATGGTTGCTGTAGTGATTACCACATATAGCCTCAATTTATCACAGTCTACTATACCAATTCCAATATAAAATATTAAACTACATCCTTCCAGTTACCACCCTGTCACTTTGTGCTATTGTTGTTATACATCTTAAACAGACACCTCAGGGGTGGGCAAACATAGCTTTACAGTTCTGAGTATGTGAGTTTATTCTTGTATTATTAGTTATTAATTATTGTATTATTTTCCATACAAACAACTACAAACTTACTTTTGCCCACCACTGTGTACATCTCACAACATAGTGCTCTATTTTTCTTTAAACGGTCAATTTCACAGTAAAAAAAATTTAAACCAAAAAAAGTTTTTTATATTTACCTTTTCTGGTATTCTTCATTCCTTCGCATCACTATGAATTTCCAACTGATAGTATTTCCCTTCTGCATAAAGGACATTTTAAAATATTTACTTTAGGGGCAGAACTGCTGGCAATGGTCTTTCAACTTTCATTTGGAAAAATCTCCTTTTTCACCTTCATTTTTAAGAGAGACATTTCTACTAGCTGTAGAATTCTAGGATGACAACTCCACCCCTCCCCAAGCACACACATGCACACACCAGAACAGTAAAAATGTCATCTTATTGACTTCTGGCTTGTACTGTGCCTTATGAAAAGTCAACCATCATTTCTATTCTCTTACATGTAATGTGACCCTCCTGCCACCCCCATCTGCTAATTTTAAGGCTTGGTTTCCAGCATTGTGACTATGATGTGCCTAGATGTGGTTATCACTGTTTATTCTACTTGAACTTAGTTGAATGAATGAATCTTTGGGTTAAAATTTTTCCATAAGATCAGAAATATTATGGCCATCATATTCAATTTTTTTTCTGCCTCATTCTTTCCCTTTTCTCTTCCTCTGTGACTCATTACGTGCATATAGATTAATAGAGGTGGTCCCACAGGGCACTGAGGCTCTGTTGATGTTAACTTACGAAGTCCTTTCCTTTCTCCCTCTCTGTGCTTCTGTTCTGAAGTTTCTGTTATTTTGTCTTCAGGTTCTTGGGCCATGCGCAATCCAATGTTAAACCAATACAGTGTAATTTATATTTTATTTTTCAGGTCTGTAGTTTTTCTTTCTAAGCTGAAATTCCACATCTATTAACTCTTCAAGTTCATTGTTTTATTAAATCCTTGAACAAATACATATTTATCATATGTCTTAAAGTCCTGTCTAATTATTCCAACATGTGTCATCCTTGGAGCAGTTCCTATTAACATTTCTCCTGGTTATGGATCACTCTTTCCTGCTTTGTATCACATATAGTAATTTTTTAAAAATATGCTTTGAAATGCTACATAGTACTAAATTTTGATGTTTTTCTTTAAAGAATGTTGGGTTTACTTTCGGCGTTCCACTGACTTACCAATGGATCAGTTTGATCTCGCTGAGACTCACTTTAGGCTTTGTTACAGCAGATGTTGGGTGGTCCTTGCTTTAGATGTGGCTTTTCTAGACCCTGAGGTCTGAAGCACGCTCCCACCACTCTGGCTAGGTGGAACTGCAAGTCGTCCAGCTCTGCATGGCTTCTGGAGGTTCTGTCCGGCTCAGACCCTCCAGTGGCTGTCCTCTGCCTGCCAGGGTCTTATCTTGCACCTACACAGCTTAGTCCTCAGCGAAGACTCCAGAGGACCATCTGAGAAGGCAGGTTTCTGGAGCTCCTTCCCTGTCAGTGTCCTCTCCCCCAGTTCTAGCCACTTTAACAACCATGAGCCCATTCTCTGTTTCCTCAGCCCAGCAAGACCACTGCTGTCTGTCTGGGCTCCATTTCCTATGCCATAGTTTAGAAAGTGCCTTCAGGAAGATTCCAGGGTGAATGTGCTGCTTCCTTTTTTCCCAAGATCACAGCCCTGTACTGGCTGTTGTCTACTGCCTGGAAACAGTTGCTTCATGTATTTGCCCAGTCTTGTCATTTTTATGTTGGGAGGGTTAATCTGATACTTGTTACTTCATCATGACCAGAAACAAAAGTCAGCTCAGGAGTTTTTAAAAATACAAACCTTTACATTTGGGGGAAGGAGTGCTATACTTTCATTTGTCCATTTGTTTTCCTAGGGTGACACTAAAAACTTTCTGCTCTTTCATTTTTCTCTCCTCTTCCTTGTATCTAGTTCCATCTTTTAAAAATTCTCCTTAATAGGGGTTTCCAAAGTTTGCTATTATTATGCAAACTGGAATTTTTGGAAATAAAGGAAAAAATTTCTACAGTAGTAAATTGGCATATACTAAAATTTTACTTAAGTGGAATAAGAGAGGGATTTATGTATATGAAGCATATAAACAGCTAAATTTAGAAATCACAGGTAAGCATAGCTTGCAGAAAATTTGCTTACCTTATTTTCATCCCAGTTCCATGTTTATGTTCATAGAAACAATCTTATTTCTCACTGTTCAAGAGTGGTCTCAAAACCATGTCTCTTGCTCAGATAAGGCTAAGAGACTCCAATTTGAGCTCCCTAAGTTCCCTGAGCTGTTCAGTATGTTTTCTAGCCTAGGAAAGCATCTTGATCCCAAGTGAATGGCAGGATTTTATGGTTTAGACTCTGAACTTGATCACCCTTAAAGTGAAACCCCACCTTCAAAGCTATACACACCATCACCAAGCTAGACGGTAGTCAATCCATTATAGGTTCATGAAATAATGTTTAATAAAGAACTTGAACACATAGTACAACAGGAGTTTATTCTTCCAAGACTATGCAAGTATTGTGTTGAATACTAGTGTAGGAGGGCCCATAGAAGTCATCAAATTCAAACTCTTCACTTTGATTTCAACCAAATGAGTCCAGAAACGCTGATGTTTTCCCCAATGTCACGCACCTAAAGGATCAGAAGCAGAGTGACAGCTTGTGTTTTCTGAACTTTAGTGTAGATTCTTTATGCTTCACTTTGCAAATGAAAGATTCACTCATTCTTGTTCCCTTGTTTCATTAAAGGCAGATCTGTTTTGCAATAAGTTCAGCCCGGTAGGAGGGCATGGTGGAATAGAAATGACTAAAATGATCATATATCTATTTTGTCTTGAATACATTGATGCATTCCAACTTTCTTAATTCTTGGTTTATTGCTCTAAAGGCCTGTGTTTTAATTGAACATATTCATTTTTGTTATAATGGCATTTACGGACATTTTATTTAAAATTATCCATTTTACTGCATATCTGAGCTGAATAAGCAGGTCATTACAGCCTGTTTTGATTACATTTTACCTCACTTCTCTTTATTTACCCAGATCCGCCTGGCTTTTGGATGACTGAATTGCAAACTAAAAAGCAGAACATCACACACCATTGCTCCGAAAGTCAAGTTTATGTAGATCTGGTAATTATCCATGTGGGGCATCATCTATTTTTATACCTTTGTAAATAAATAATGTTCACTTGAATAAAAAACCACTTGCTTCTTGATTTCTTCTCATTTATAATTTTATAGAACTTTATATGTTTAAATAATGAATTAAAGAGGCATCATATGAAAATTCTCAATACTATAACTGTTACCTCATTGAAGGATGTAATTGTAAGTAAACAAATATTTAGTAAGCGCTTGTGAAAGGTTATAAAGTCACGGACAGGATATTATTGCAATCTTCATGTCTCTCACGAGGTGGGCAGTCAAGATGTAAATCCTGATGAGTGAAAGCCTGATTTTGGATAAGCTGGAAAGTCAGGCATAGTTCTACAGAAGTGAGATTGAAAGTAGGTATGAAGAGAGTATTTGTGACGCTGGAGGGAAAGAATCCACAGAAAGAGAAGCAGAGCAAGCAGAGAGTACAAGCAGGTTAGGTGTGGGGACTACTCTAGGTGAGATAATTAATAAGAAACAATGACATCTAATAGTCCACGAATTCCATCCCTGTACCCACCCCTGTACATACTTGCCCTTATTTAACTGCCCAGTGATGAGGCAGTGGTTGTTACATGACTTCAGTAGGAAATGGATATGATTCCTGTCCCTCTTTCATAGGGGAATCAATTCAAGTTCACAGAGGAAAGTGATTTGACACAGTTTCTATAGACAATAGTGATGGCAGTGATAGTGGTTAGGATTTGATACTCCAGAGGCCTCATTCCATTTCACTTTTTTAAAAAATCTTCACTGGAGGATATACTACTGGTTTTAGAGAGAGAGGAAGGGAGGCGGAGAGAGAGGGAGAGAAACATTGTTATGAAAGAGAAACATCCATCACTGGCTTTTTATTCACACCCCGACTAGGAATCAAACCTGTAACCTAAGCATGCACTTTGACAGGGAATCGAACCTGTGACCTTTCAGTTTATGGGATGACACCCCAACCACATGGGTCACATCAATGAGGGCCATTTCATATACTCTTAGCCACTCTGCTCTAATACCACTTTGACTAGAGGATCAAATATGATAGTTTTTCTATTTTTGTTAACTGTGGAGCCTATTGGACTGATTCCTACTTAAGATTTTACAAACAGTGCTAACATGGTATATTTTCACCAGCCTTGTAAACCAGGCTGCAAAAGCTTATGCTCATGTAATATTACACTTCAGTTTCTATTCAGTGTGAAGTTTCTTAAATTCAGCCTCTCCCCAGGTTCTAGCTTTAAGTCTGGCCCCTGACCTACATTATTTTGAGATTATTGTCTAGTTGTGAATAATTTTGTTCATTACCATGATTATTATAGTTTCTAATTTTGAATTTCTTACTTCCATTTTTGAGAGGAGGTGAGAGTTGAAACAGGTCTTGGAGAAGTCAAGTTGGAGGAGTGAATGAGCAGGAAGGAAAAGCCTCATCAAGCCCTGGGTATTGGATTTGCTGCATGAAGAATGCTTTTACTGGCGTAAAATTACTGGTTCATTGTACAGATTTATGTCTAGGTTAGTATGTGATGGTTAGGTGGTCAGTCTCCTCACAGTCCAAATTTAATGTGGCTTTAGCAGGACCTACTGTTCTGTTTATTCTGTTCTGATAAAAAAAATAAAACCTGAGATGTGGTCACATCTGAATTTCTACCTGTTTAATGCAGGTGTATCACAGTAAATATAAACAAAGAACACTGAACATTCAGATGAGATATCTGAGGCTAATAAGATTCCCAAAGAAAAATGTTGCCGGCATAACCAGTATTTAGTTAGTCTTTAAAGGAAATCAGTTGGCTAACACTTCAACTCACCAATACTGTGGATATTTACTCATGGAACCACCATATTTCCAGCACTTATGATATGTAAAACTAAGACATCCTTTTCTGTTGAAGTATCCATGTGGTTTAATAATAAGTCAGCAACATTTTTTGAGTGCCATGCTGTGCTGAGACAGATATTTATATTTAGTAGTTGCCATAAATACTTTCATTAACTCTGGTTTGTTAGGCCATCCCTTCCAAGGAAAATTCTGTTATTCAGTTTTCTAACTGGAGTTTAGTCATTGACCAAACTATGTAAATTAAAGTCTTTGATACACCACATACATGCACGCACACACACCACTAATGAAAAGCTTCAGTCATGCTGCATATTAATTAATTTATCCCTGAGGAATGCTCCATCAATCCTAACATACTAATGCCTGACAAATCAAGCCAGCTGAGGTTCTTTTGGGGCCGTGAGTTAATATTTTCCTGTGTTATAAGGCAGGATGCACAGCAGCTGTCTTCTGTAAGGCTAAGAGATACTGTGGCTCACAAACAATGAGAGCAAACCACGGCTCCCCCAGTGATAAACAATGGGAATCTGGAAGGTCCCGTGTACCCATGTGTTTCTTTTTCTTCTTCATAGTCAACCTTCTGAGAAGACTGAAACGACATCCTCGTTCTTTTCCTGAGGACTTTTATTTTCGTCCAAGCACCAATGAGATCAACTGTGTTCCACAATAGGACATAAGCAAACTGTCTTCCCTTTCTTAAACTTAATTCTCTCCTTTTCTCTAAGATAATTATTTATAGAAATGGGAATGCTCGCAAGAAGGGGAGACTGGTCTCTGATCCCTGGCTGAAGGCTTAACAAGTTGGGGTGATGAGAATTAACAAGCAATGAATGATGAGAGAATCTTCGAGAATACTTGACTCAAATTCTCTGGAGTTTGGTGCATATAAACACACGGGAGCTGTTGCCAGTTATGTGGTCTAGAGCATCCTGAAGGAGGAAGGTCTAGAGCTGTTCTCGGCACCAGTAAGTCTTGAACCATGGTAGCGACCTGGGTGGGAGATAGCTCCACCCCAACCAACTTCTCTGTGCTGCATAAAAGAGGAAAAAAGTATCCTACCCACTTGAAGGAGTATGGAACCTAAAGAAAGGGTAGGAGCTGGGGACTTCCCAAGGGGCCACTGAGCCAAATGATGGGGTGCTCCATCCTGAGAAAGGGTCAGAACTGTGGACTTCTGGAGCAGCTAAAGGGAGATTATCATTCTGAGGAGTCTTCAGTGACCAAGAGGACTTGGATGAAACTGAACACCATCCAATGAAAGGACGTAAACCACCCGTGTGGCATCTACCACATCAGACTAGGTGACCAGTTTTAGACCAAACCACTTGCACTTGGATGAATATCCAGCTATGTTATTGCAAGATATTCAAACATCAGTTCCTGAAAACCATTTCATTATTATCACTGCTACTAATCAAATACTGTGAGCACAGTGCTGCAGTGGTAATTCCCTACCCCTCCCCACCAACAGCAGCTAGACCCAGGAGTGGGGCCAGCAGTCCCCTCCATCCTTCTGCCACATCCAGCACGCTAGGATGGGAGGAAGAATGAACAAGCAAACCACACCTCAGACCCCAAGCCTTTGGCCCCCAAACCTAGCCTGTGCTGGGGACAGAAAAAGCTTTGAATTTAGCTATGTTCCTATGGCTGAAATTAATGGGAAATTATGGACTTTGCCTCAGATATCATTAAGAGAAGGGAAAAAATCATTTGACACAGTACCACTGAAAGTTGTGGTTGAGGGGGAAATAATACCTTTATATCCTCAAATAATTAAAATTCTCTGATAAATAATTTACATGTATAATTCATTTTAGAAAGATTGCCATCCAAGGTGGCTGATTTTTTCTAAGTGTGGGATTTTAAAGAAGCAAGGTTCTTCTATCTAGAAAATTAATTTATGAGTTACCAACATTTTTTCAGATATGTGAAGTATTAGTATACTTCCTGTTTAATCTCTTGTCTTCAAAAACAGAGAAGACTTACTGGAATCTGGGATGAGTATTGTCATAAATAGAAGAGATTTCTTACATGGAAGATATCTTGTCTCTTTATGCACGAAAAAAGTGGCACATATAGTCACTTATGCTTGGTGTCTTGGGCAGCACTCTGTCCCAGATGCTGACCACAGTGATGAAATGCACTTTCGTATCTTCCAAACTTGAGCCATTGAGCCCCCCTCGCCTGGGGGCCCTGTCCCCACGTTCCACGAGAAGAGGAAGGGGGCTGATGAAAACCGACAGAACAAGAAGTGGATGACCCATTCTTCTTGTGTCTCACCCGAGTTTGAGTGAAGAGATTTGATCATCTTAAGCAACCCAGTCGCCACCACTAAGACCAAAGTAAAAGTAGACAACTTCCAGTAACATTTGCACATCAGCTGCAAGCCTGAGCTTCTGTTCTTGTTGGTCATTTGGTAAAACCTTGGTTTTGTAACACTTTTTTCATAATTTGCATTTTTATCTTTGGTATTTGAGGATTTAGAATTAAAAACAAAGTTTCCTTATATTGAACCTTTTAAAGTGAACAGTTGACTTTATCGTTATGTGGCTGTAGGAACAAACAAATACAATTTTACTTTTTTAAGTGAGTACAAGAAACGAAATCATGCTCCTTGTCAGTGCTCCGCCTCCAACTGTGCTGTGCGTGCAGAGCCTTGGAGACGGGTGTGTCACACTGCACCATAAAGGATGGTGAGAAAGGACAGGTGCAGTGAGCTGGGCAAAAATGTAGGAATTGTGACAAATGAACATATGAATGGGTTTTTCAGATTAATCTCTGACCTGCTGATCAAGAGATTGAACTTGAGAAAGGCTGTAATAAATCAGGAACTGCTCACACTTACTGACTACTGAGCACAAGCCCCCCACATGAATCAGCTGTGGGCTGGTCCTGAATCCAGAGATGGACAGTGCAGACTGCTGACACCCAGGAGGGTGTGCAAGAGGGCAGGCACGACCTTCATGGCAAGGAAGGTTAAAACCACAAAAACATAGTTTTCAAATGGCTCTAACTTTGAACAGTACTTTGTAATCTTCTTTTACCTCATCTTTATTCTCATGCTAGCCGTGGAGTCTGTTTTACTACTTGTAAGAGGCAAGTGACTGACTGGAGATCATCTAGCTGGAACCACGACTCTGATGCAGGTCTTTAGGCGCCAGCTCCGGCGTCTCTCCCTGATGGGTTCCCCTGGAAGGACAGTGTTCACCTAACACAGCCAGGGTGTCTCCCATACACAGATATGTGCAGGAATGTCCTTTCAACCCAAGAATTTGGAAAAGCTTTTCTTTGGCTTTTCCCCCCCACAAATAATATAAATTTTGCATTTCTCCTGTTTTTCTTTGCTGACAAGCACAGGGCCCAATTTCTGGCTTAGTCTCCTTGGGAAATTGCATAAGATCTTCTGGTCATATCTTCCCATTCCACCAATATTATCCCTCATCCTGAGTTTTATTCACATTTTCTTATTTTAAAGTGGCATGCATGTTAAAAAGCCTCTTCAAATTATTTGTGGAACAAAGTAGGATATAAATATATAAATAGGAAAAGGAAATATGTGACACTTGACAGCTTTAGGTGTCTGGAAGCAGCGCTATCATTCTGAGTCCTACGAACAACATCTAACTATCCATCTTTTTACCTGACTTTGAATGACTAACCAGCTATAAATAGTGACGTTGCGAAGCATTCAAGTGCCAGTGCCTGACAAACATCTCATTGTAACAGCTGCTTTTCATCAAGTGCTGCAAGCACAGTGCTGCTGTGGCTGAAAGATGGGCTCATGTTCTTCAGGTTCACACTGAGGAAATTCCCACAGGGAAGAGGTATAAGTCTGGACTTCCCAAATAATCACTCCATGTCGGGAAGGAACACTCTTGGCCTGCAGTGGTTTCATCTGTAGAGTCTCATGCCCCTCCCATTCTTCTGCCCGGTCTGCGCTCAGTGAGAATGCTGAGCTCCATTCGTTCCTCTCTTGGGTCCTCAGATTTCTTCTTTTCCCTTCCTCCTCTCAGTTCTGAAGTGCTGGGACCCCATACTTCATAATCTTATTAAACCATGGCATATAGTCTTGAAACTCAAGAAAAGCATGGCCATTATCGGTAAAAATCCAGCCTCACCACAACATACAAAGCACATGACATATGTTAAGTATGTTGAACAACATAAAATTTAACTGTGAAATATCGTGACAGAATTTTTAGAACACACAAGAACATATGCCCACAACTGAATTTGGATATGTTCATTCTGACATTTAAAAACAAAACAAAACAATCCAGTCATTAAGAATCCCACCTAGGCAGTCATAGAGGTGGTCCTTGGTATATTGTTGTCATCATTAACTATGACATAGAAAGAAATCATTGAATAATTGTAGATTGGGTCTAAGTTCTTTGCTGAGGGTGTCAAATCTTCAAAGTCTTGGCTGCAGAGCTCATGGTTAAGGGCCTCTTCCTGATGCAGAGGACTCAGCTAAAGCTGCACCCTGCATGTATAACTGCACATTAATTACACATATAATTCCATATCAGCCCATTTGTATTGTCAGCTTACAAATCTGGTGGCCAGTTAGTGAACAGAGAGCTGTTCTGATACAGAGATAGGTAGAAATTCTATCTCTTTTTTAATTTAAATATCCTGTGCTAAAATGGGCAATTTAATATAATAAAGCTATCATGTTTCTGAATCTTTTTACTTGCTTTTGAATTGTCATATTTAGAGCATAACTGTTTACTTTCATTCTTTGTCCCAGACATCTTAGAGATCTGCTGACTTTTAATATATTTAGTGTATAGAATAAGAGAAAAAATACTTGAATGTAGCTTTATTTAGCTTGAATGTCCTCATTGTGGTGAGAGCTGATATTGTTTTAGTGTTTTCCTGGTTTCTGGTGATAATATCTCTAGGGCAAGAAGAAAGCTAAAATGGAAATTCCATGGGTTATTAATGAAGAGATTTTAATTTAGAAATTGTCAAAACTGCATATCTTCTTCATTTATAAGTCAAGATGATAGTTAACTTTTCAGGAGTGATTAGTATCTGCTGTGTTTCTTGGTACATGAATGTTGGGAAAGAAAGGGTCCAGCTGGACTAAGTGGGTGATTTCTTCAGGTTCTAGGTCAGTGGTTCTTGAAGGGTGGCCCCAGTCAGCAGAGTCATGACAACCTGGGAACTAATTACAAATGCAGATGCTCAGGTATTAGTCCAGCTGTACCAGATCAGGAGTAGTGCCCAACTATCACCAGAATACAGGTGCCTCTGATGCCCTCTGAGGTTGGAGAACCACTGCTCTATCAGTCTGGTGTGATGACAAGTGCCTTGCCTTAAATCAAGCTATGAATGCACTTTAGCTTCTTGTACCAGAATATATCCAGGTTTAGCTAATGCAAGTAGTAGTTAATGGATGGAACATTAGGAATTACTTTTTTTAAAAAAGTGGCTTATGGTTTGGGGAGCATAACTCCTTTGCCACTGGTCACATTTATATCCTGCCATTTGTCAGTAATTACTGAATTGTTTATAATTAGACAATGATACCAACACATTGGGTGGCTAGTAGCCAGTCTTCTGGAGAGTTGCTTAAACATGGACATAGCCCACAGCTGACTACCCTACCACAGCAAAGGGCACATCGCAGACAGACAACCAGACCTAGGAGGGCGTGTTGCTTCTTGAATAGCAATAGACTCAATACTGCAGACAGAAGTATTTTAGCCCTTGAACCATCCAATCCTTCCCTCCTCACCGTTTTCCCATGTGCTTGAAAAAGAGCGTCCATGGCCCTCACTTTAAATATATGTCCATATCTGAATTTTATAGTGGTTTCTATAAAATTGTGACAAGAACTTTATATAAAAATAAGTGCTGACATCAACATTCTTAATAGATCTTTCTGGGAATAGCCACGGTAGCGTGTGTACCCAAACAGACCAGGAAGAGTCTTTCCCCTTCCATGAGCTTCCTTATGTCAATGAGATGAGCAACTGCCGAGAAAAAGGTGGTGCCGGGACATCGCAGCCCCTGCCTCCTGCCCTCAGTTTCTCCCTGTGCCTGGAGCAGCTGCCACCGCCATGCCCAGCAATGGCCAGTTCTTCCTCTGGGCCGTGTGTGGGAATTGTTCTTTCTTGGGGAATGTTACCGTTTTTCTTACCTTCTCTGTTGTCACTATGAGACCCAGAGACCTCAGATCAAACCAATTTGAACAAGGTAGGAACTAGCATTTATCAAATCAGACCAAAGAATAATTACTGCCTATGCGAGCCCATTAAGTCATGATCACGCTGGTCACATATTTATGTCCCGCCATTTGTCAAGAATTTTTAAACCTCTACAAATGTTACCTTAAAAGTGTCTAATTGGAAAGACTGTTCCCAGCCTACCCTGAACTTGAGCCTGCAGCTGAAGCAAGGCCTCCCCAGTCTGCCAGAACCAGCAGACGGTCATTAATGGAGATGCCCTCCCAGCTCGTGTGTGTACTTACATCTGTTAAAACTGAGTTTGTACAGGACTGCATGGAAGATCGATGCAGGAACATATCGCTTGGGCCACATATAAGCATTTAAGATTTCATGATGATGCTTTCCAGAGTTCTAGGTTATGATGACTTGACTTTCAAAGTTACAAGTTAAAGCAATCTGCTTTCATCCCAGGCGGCTGTACAGGAGAGGTTTCCATCTGGAACAATCTGCCACTTAAAGACAACAGGTCTTCAGCCGTGGAGGGAGCCTGATCTGTGGCTGGGACTCCTTCAGGGCCTCCGAGAGCAGCTGTGCAGCAGCCCGACACACTGAGAGCCTTCAGAAGGAGGGTGTTTTGCTCACAACAGAGTTTTTCTTTCCGAGTGTAGGGTCTGTAGCTTTACTGCTTGGGGAGGGTGACTGTAGAGACGCAGTGTGTACAGCAAATACTGACCATCTGACTTGCACATCCTCCCAAAGAGCATCATTAATGCTCCGGAACTTACACTCATAGCTTTTGAACTTAAATCCACTTGAACTCACATTCAAGTGTAAACCAGCAAGCTCACAGTGCCACAGGCAATGTGCAGTGGCTCTTTGCTTAACGACTTTTTTTTCCCTCTGTCTACCTTCTCAGAAAAACATTTTCAGAGGTGAGGGAGCAGAACATGTTTCTATGTTGTTTTTGGGGGGGTTTCTTGTTTTGTTGGATTTTTTTTTTTTTTTTTGTATTATTAGAACACAACCATGATCTTTTCAACCTTTTTCCTCCTAACTAAAGACATCTATCTTGTCCTGTGGGTAAGATGATTGTGTTTGTGGAACTTGGCCCACTAGGGGGCGCCAGCACCTCACACTCGCCCGCTTCTGAGCCGCGAGCCAGCTGCTGGCTCCGTGCTGGAAGCTCTGGGGGGTGGGGTGGAGAAGGCCCTGGAACTGGTCCTGGTGGGGGCCTTCCTCTGTTGATGAATGGCGCTGACGGAGAGAAGCCTGTCCGCCCCCAGAACGGAGAGTGAGAATGAGGTTCAACGAAGAGGTAAGGAATTGAGAAAACTGGTGACAGGAGGGAGGGCGAGAGGGAGGGAGGATGGGGGAAACTGGAGGAAGGAACAGGTGAAGGGGAGGGCAGGGACTCTGCTTTTGTGGGGGCGGGGGCTCCGGAAACACGGGAATATAGTGCTTTTGTGGACCATATGCTGTGGCATGGCAGGGGGACAGGTGTGCGCTTAGTTAGGAGACTGGGATGTCTCCCGGGTCCAGGAAGTCTCAGCCCTCCTGTGAGCCAGGGTGCCCCCGCCCCAGTCCTCCTAGGCCCTGGTCACCCCGCACCTCTGTGAGTTCTCTTTGTCCCTGGAGGGAACAGTGGGCGACTCCTGATCACACACTCCCATGGGCTGGAATCAAGGCCCTGTAACCGATTATCCTGGTGACCCTGGGCTTGGCAAGTTATCCAACTTTCCAGCCACAGGTTCCATCTCTAAAGGGCAGGTAATCGTTGTGCCCTCATAGGATTACAGAGACAATTAGGTGAATGATGTACATCAATGCCAAGAGCAGTCCCTGGAATGTGAGTATTCAAAATGTTAGTATTATGACCATTTACAGTGATTCTAGGCACCTTTACACTCTCTATAAGTTATAAGCACCTTTCTAAAAAATATTTTATTTATTTTTATAGAGAGGGGAAGGGAAGGAGAGGGGAAAGGTGAAAGAAAGAGAGGGAGAGAAACATCAATGTGAGAGAGAAACATCGATCACCTATTGGTTGTCTCTGGTATGTGCCCTGATGACAGGTTGAACCCACAACATAGGCATGTGCGCTGACTGAGAATCAAACCTGTAACTCTTCATTTTGTGGGATGACACCCAACCAACTGAGCCACACCAGTCACGGCCATGTGCTCCCTTTGGCTTTAATATCTATCAGGCCATTCTGGAGACAGAGATAAAACCCATCTTGGTGCAGCGTTCAATCCCAGAAGATCATGATGTTCATTCTGAATATTATCATTTGCAGTTTTCTTTCTGTACCGAGGGTTTCTGATACAAGGGTCAGTGGACCAACCACCTGGGGTTAGAAAAGAAAGCCAGAGAACACATGGATCTGTGGCCAGAGACAAACAGCCACGGTGCCAGCATAGTGCGACCTCACTGCGTACCAAAAAGGCCAGATGCTCACGGTTCTCGGTCACTGGCCTCCTCATGGGGCCCAGGGTCTCTGCAGATCAGTGACCTCCCAGATGCCATCTTGGGGAGATGTGGGTGGGGAGCAATGTGGGGGAGGGGGATCTACCACATCAAGCACTACCTGAAAGAAGATGGTTCATCCCAAAATAAATATTAAACGACAAGTGGTACATCTAAGTTTCATCCTTGCTACTCTGGTTATCATGGCACATGCTCTTAAGAAGTTTAAACCAATTCCTGGGCCTGGTTTATTCTTTTTTGGAACCTCATTTTGTGTAATATTCTTTCTCTGTTTCCTCCAAGTGATAACAAATACCCAGTTTTAGTTTGCAAAGGGAACCTAAGGTGCCATAACCCATCTAAGACTTCAGCACACATCTGCTCCCCACTGGCAGTGAGAATGTCTGTCTTCAGCTGTAGGCTGTCAGCAGCTCTTTGCAGGCTCATTCCAGTTGGCCAGGGACAACTGTAAGGGAGGGCCATGTGGTATTATCCACATGCTATGTAACCAAAATTGTATTTTCACGGCAGAGAGAACAGAAGCAGGACTCCAAGTGGATTTCAGATCAGTTCCTGATTCTCAGGCCAATGTCCCATATCCAGTTTCCCCACCCTCGTTTTACATTTCAGCAAAAGGCAGCGCCTTGCAACCCCAGAGTTTGTTTGGCCAATGTCATTGGAGAATGCAACAGGGTGATTTGTGGTGGGAGAGATGTGGTAACTGGGCCAAACTGCTATCTAATACCCCCCACATAAACCACTTCCTGCAGGGTTGGAAAAGGAGCTGAGCCCTTTGGAAAGTTTACCTTTCATTTTCTGAGGCCTTCCAATTTCTTGGTTGCAGCTGGGCGTGCTCTCAGAGAAGAGGGGATATCCTGGGAAAGCAAAGAGATGCCCTGTCATCCAGCCCAGCTGGGGGCACTGGGGACTTGCTGGGACAGTGTGCCTCTGCTTGGCTCCCAGCTCCGGGAGTAGCTCTCAACGCCCAAAGATGGAAGAACCCTGGGCTGATTGGATTCTCCAGGAAGACCCTTGTACAACAAAATTACCTTTCAGCATTTGTGCATTTTATCTTTCCAGCCAAACATCCTTTCCCAAGTATTTATTAAGCACCTCCCACGTGGGAGACACCACACTCAGTACTAAGGATCCATCTGCCATTATTTCCTTGGAATTTGTTTTCCAGGCAAAATGAGATGTGGGTGATTAGCAATCCTTACTTCTCTGTGCAGTGCTTCTTGTTGAAAACGCCTGTAACTTTTCCAAACATGCCCAGGGTTTTATCTGTGATGGATAGAGCTCTTGTGATATGTTCCAAATAAAGTTGAAGACTTAAGGGAGCTGTGAGAAATGTAGTTTCTACTTTTGAGGCTTTCCCTCAGTCATTGGGAAGGAGTTCTAATTGGCAAGCAAGAGTCCCAAAATGGAGAAAAAATAATGGGAGTTGCTGAGTCTAGGTCCTGGTGCCTTAGCATCCTGGGAGGCATTTAGTTGACTTACAGAAGGGAGACTGAGCAGCTATGGCATACTTGCAAATTTATCTCCCTGAACTACGGACTGCCATCTGTTCTCACCTCTAACTACAAATGCAAAAAACAACTAATTTGCAATGGCTTCATAAAAAGAAATATAAGTGATTTAAGAGCTGCTGTATGCTGTATTGTTCACATTGTACACAATCCATCCCGGCCGAGAGAAGTTGCTCATTCCCTGTGTTAAGAGAGTTCCCTCACATTAGCCAGTTTCTGATTTGGCAGGACCGTGGGAGAGTTTCTATGAGGTTGCAAAGGCGGAGGGGGACAGGACCCTGCCCATTTGATTCTGCCCAGGACAGGGGGCCAGCCACTGGGATTACTGTTTGAGGCAAGTAGTCTGCCATGATTTCTGAATTATTCAAACTCCTCTGTGAAATATATAATGTGCACACAGTACTGTGAGTCTAACTATGATCACTGTAAGTTATTTTCTTTTTAACTGTGCCAATGATGAAATAAGGAGGATTTATCATGAATCGTCTTAGTAAGAAGAGGTAGAAAGGTATGTACATACACAAAGCCATAGGTTTGAATTCCTCTTCTTTACCTTCTCCTCCTTCCCTTGTCCCTCATCCTACTCTGTCTTCTGTCTTTCTGTGTGAAAGACCTTAGAAATCACCTGGAGTGGCAGCAGCCTGGAACTGAAAAAAGAGCAAATGTTTTGCAATCAGGCACTCCCTCTAGACTCCTGTCATACTCCTGGCACCCAGTAGTTATGTACAAACAGGGAAGGTGACAAGCTCTCCAAGCTTTACTTCTCTTAGGTGTGGGTGGAGATGAGAGGCACCTGCTGTGTTTCCCAGGTCTTTGTAACCATCATGTGGATCCTGACGGGACAGTGCTTAGTAAACTAGAAAGCATTTGTGGGAGTGTGTGCTCTCTGATCCAGTCCTTTCATTTCCTAGGTGAGAAAACAAGGCCTCTGCAGTGCTCAGATGAGAGCCTCACCCTTGCACTTGGTCCCAGCACTTACCTCCTCACTTGGGATGTATTAAACACTTTTATGGCACCCAGGACTATGCTGGTTCCTGAGGAAAGGATCAAGCGATGGCAGAAGCTCTAGTGGAGGACACACAACAAAAAAGAAGACACATTCTTTGTTCTTGAGGACCTAGTTGGTCGGGTTTCACACCTACCTAAGGAGTGGAAAGACAACTTCTGTGAAAGTTCAGAGACCTGTACTCACAATCAGCATTGCCAGGAACTTATTAAAAACTTTGGGCAAATCACTCTGCTTCCCTGGGCCTCAGCCTCTTCCTGCTGTAAAATAAGAAGTTTAAACAAGACATCTCTAGGAATTTTTTAACCTCTAAAACTCCATTATTGACTTTTGGACAAGATGAAGGCACAGGTAAATATGGCTCACCTCCTCACAAAACCACATCAAAATTACAACTAAGCTATAGAACAACCATCATTCAGAACTGTCAGAAATCAAGCTGAATGGAAGTCCTACAATTACAGAATTAAAGAAGAAACCATATTGAGACTGGTGGACACAGAACAGGCTGGTCCCACACCCACATGTGGCAGATAAAAATCAGAAGGGATATCTGAGGAGCAAGGGTCCCAGCCCCACATAAGACCCCTCAGCCCAAGGCTCTAGCTGCAGGAAAAGATGTCATCATAAGTTCTGGCTATAAAAACCGTCAGGGATTGAGGCTGTGGAAGACAGAAATTGCTGGAGTCTCAGGCAATTCCTCTTAAAGGGTCCGCACACAAAATTACTTGGACTCACTCTGACCTCCAGCATAGGGGCAGCAGATTGAAAGGCATCAGAGACATACAGGGAGGAACTGAATTATCTAGCATCAGGACGAGAGTAGCATCAGGACAAGAACTGGGGGGCAGCTTTCTCCCAGACAGAAGTGCTGGTTGAGGTTATTGTTTTTCTGAGCCCTCTCCACACAGAGCTACAGAGCCACAGAGCTGGCAGGAGGGCACCATATCTGAGACTCCATTAAACTGGCTCACACTGTTTCCCCCACCCTGGTGATTCCCTGAGGCCCTGCCCCACCCTAACTTTAATCCCACTGAAGCTATTTCCAGTAACTTTTCCATACAAATGGTTTCTCTCAGCTCATGCTTCAGATTTTCCTAAATTCTCTCCAACAAGCAGCATCTGGCTTCAGCAAGCCCCATACCTCTTATTAAATCGCCCCAGGCCTGGCACTAGCAACAGCCAGGCTTGGTTCACAGCTTGGACTCACCTGGGTACCTCCAAACTCAGAACAAGTAGCAGCAATCTGCAGACTGCTTTGTAGCTTATGCTGTATGACCTCAGATGGAACAGAGTTGGTGGCTGACCTTGGACATGACAATAGTAATCAAGGCTCAACTACAACAGGGGGGTATATACAGCTCACATAGTAGGTGTTCCTTGAGTACCCAGCTTGGGTAATAAGGGAAACTGTGCCATTGGACTCTATAAGGACACCTACTACATTAGGTCACCCTACCAAGTCTGGGAGATGTAACAGCTCTACCTATATTTAGAAGCAAACACAGGGAGGCTGCCAAAAGGAGGAGAAAAAGGAACATGACCCACATGAAAGAACAGAACAGAACTCCAGCAAAACAACTAAACAAAATAGACAAGCAACCTACTAGAAGCAGAGTTCAAAACACTGGTTATAAGGATGCTCAAGGAACTTAGTGAGGACCTCAGTAGCATAAAAAATGTCAAGTCAGAAACAACAGATACGATAATTGAAATAAAAATACAATTTTCAGGGAATCAGCAGTGGAGTGGATGAATTGGAGAATCAAATCAGCGATTTGGAATACAAAGAAATAAAAAACAACTGATTAGAACAGCAAGAAGAGACACAAAAAAGAAAGAAAACTACATGCCAATATCTCTGATGAACATAGATGCTAAAATCCTCGATAAAATATTGGCAATACAGATCCACCAATACATTAAAAAGATCATACACCATGATCAAATGGGATTCATCCCAAGGGTGCAAGGATGGTACAATATTTGCAAATCAATAAATGTTATATACCACACAAAGAAAATGAAGGACAAAAATCACATGATCATATCAACAGATGCCGAGAAAGCATTTGATAAAATCCAGCATCCATTAATGATAAAAACACTCAACAAAATGGGAATAGAGGGAGCATACCTCAACATAATAAAGGCCATATATGAGAAATCTCAGTCGACATCATACTCAATAGGTAAAAATTAAAAGTTTCCCCCTTAAGATCAAGAACAAGACATGGGTGTCCACTTTCAACACTCTTATTCAAAAAAGCTATTACTGGAAGTTCTAGCCACGGCAATCAGTCAAGGAAAAGAAATAAAAGGCATCTAAATTGGAAAGGAAGAAATAAAACTATTATTATATGCAGATAATGTGATAGTGTACATATCAAACCCTATAGCTCCCACCAATAAAACTCCTTGACTTAATAAGTGAATTTGGCAAAATAGCAGGATACAAAGTCAGTATTCAGAAATTGATGGCATTTTTGTACACCAACAATGAACTCTCATAAAGAGAAACTAGGAAAAAATCCCATTTGATACAGCAACAAGAAAAATAAAGTACCTAGGAATAAATTTAACCAAGGAGGTAAAAGACCTGTACTCAGAAAACTATAGATCAGTGAAGAAAAAAATTGAGGAAGATACAAATAAATGGAAGTATTTGCCCTGTTCTTGAGTTGGAAGAATTTTTAACATCATTAAAATGTCTATACTACCCAAAGATTCAATGCCATTCCTATTAAAATACCAATGGCATATTTCACATATCTATAACAAATACTCCAAAAATGTATATGGAACCAAAAAGACCCCAAATGGCTTCAGCAATCCTGAGAAAGAAAAATGAAGTAGGACAGGTCACAATACCTGATATCAAACTATACTACAAGGCCACTGTAATCAAAACAGCCTGGTTCTGGCATAAGAATAGACACAGAGATCAATGGAACAGAACAGAGAGTCCAGAAATAAACCCATGTTTCTCTGGTCAATTAATAGTTGACAAAAAGGCACAAGCATACAATAGAGTAAAAATAGCCTCTTCAATAAATGGTATTGAGAGAACTGGACTGGTACATTCAAAAAAGTGAAACCAGACCACCAACTTATACCATATACCAGAATAAACTCAAAATGGATAAAAAACTTAACTATAAGTCCTGATACCATAAAAAGTCCTAGAGGAAAACATAGACAGTAAAATTTCAGATATTCCATGTAACAATATTTTGTGTCAATATATCTCCCAAGGCAAGGAAAATAAGGGAAAAATAAATAAATGGGACTACATCAAAATAAAAAGCTTCTGCATGGCTAAAGAAACCATCCTCAAAATGAAAAAGGAACTAACCACATAGGAGAATATGTTTGCCAATGATACATCAGACAAGGGTTTCATCTAGAAAATATATAAACAATTCACATGACCCAACACCAGGAAGACAACCGATCTAATTTAAAAATAGGCAAAAGACATGAATAGACACTTCTCCAAGAAGGATACACAGATGACCCACATCACTAACAATCAGAGAGATGCAAATTAAAACCACAATGAGATATCACCTCGCACCTGTCAGAATGACTACAAACAACAAGTGCTGGCTAAGATGTGGAGAAACTGGAACCCCAGTGCACTGTTGGTGGGAACACAGACTGGTGCAGCCACTGTGGAAAACAGTATGGAATTTCCTCAAAAAATTAAAAATGGAACTGCCTTTTGACTCAGTGATTACACTGCTGGAAATAAACCCTAAGAATCATGAAATACCAATTCAAAAGAACTTATACACCCCAATGTTCTATGCAGTGCAGTGCCCATCAATAGATGAATGGATCAAAAAACTAGTACATTTACACAATGAAATAATATGCAACAGGAAAAAAGAAGGAAATCCTACCTTTTGTGACAGCATGGGTGGAACTGGAGAATATTATGCTAATTGAAATAAGCCAGTTGGTGAAAGAAAAATACTATACGATCTCGCTTGTAAGAAGAATCTAATGAACAAAATTAACTAATGAGAAAAATAGAATGAGGGGCATAGAAACATGGAACAGCATGATAGCTGCTAGAGGGGTGGGGAGAGAGGGATAATGGTGGAAAGAAGGGGAAGGGACTAGTCAAAGAACATGTATGAATAACCCAGGGACATGGACAATGGTGTGGGGATTGACTGTGGGAGCGGTGGGTGGAATAGGCAGAGGAGAACAATGGGGGAAAAATTGGGACAACTGTAATAGAATAACAATAAAATTTTTTTAAAGATAAAAAAGAACAGCAAGAAGAAAAAAGTATCCAAAAAATGAGTATAGAATAAGACGTCTCTGGGACAACTTCAAGCATACAAACATTCTCATCATGGGGGTGCTGGAAGGAGAAGAGACACAGCAAGAAATTGTAAACCTATTTGAAAAAATAATGACAGAAAACTTTCCTATCTGGTGAAGGAAATAGACATGAAAGCCCAGGAAGTGCAGAGTCCAAAATAAGATGAACTCAAAGAAGCCCACCTTAAGAGACATCATAATTAAAAGGCTAAAAATTAAGTACAAAGAGAGAATCTTAAAAGCAGCAAGAGAAAAGCAGTTGGTTACCTACAAGGGAATTCTCATAAGACTGTCAGCTGATTTCTCAAAAGAAACTTTGCATGCTAGAAGGGATTGGCAAAAATATTCACAGTGATGAAAAGCAAGACCTACAACCAAGATTACTCTACCCAGCAAAGCTATCATTTAGAATCAAAGTCCATAGAAAGAGCTTCTCAGACAAGAAAAAAATGAAAGGAGTTCATCACCACCAAACTAGTATTATATGAAACATTGAAGGGTCTCCTCTAAGTATGAACAATAAAATGGCAATAAATAAATATCTATCAATAATTGATTCTCAAAAAACAAAGTATACAAACAAGCAGAAAAGAAACAGATTAATAGATACAGACAATGTTTTGATGGTTGCCAGAGGGGAGAGATTAGGGGAATGGGTAAAAAAGGCGAAGGGATTAAGAAGTACAAACTGATAGTTACAGAATAGTCATGAGGATGTAAAGCACAGCATAGAAAATATAGTAGCCAAAGAACATATATGCATGACCCATGGACATGTACAATGGTGTGGAGATTGCTTGCTTGAGGGAGTGAGGGGGAAATGGGCAGAGGGGAGCAAAGAGGAAAATACTGGAACAACTGTAATAGCATAAACAATAAAATATAATTTAAAAATTTCACTATTATATTTTTCAATGTAATGAGGCATAACTTTTGTTTTATTAACTGTATATTTGAAACACTCATTTTCTCTGATATCCTTTGGTTGCTTTAAACATATTATGACTTGTTATTTCCATCTTTAATGATTTTATATGTGCAACAAGGATAATAATACATAAAGTTCTTTCTGAAAAAGCAAAAACAAAATATCAATGGATAATTCATACAGGTAGGCTCTAAATAAGTTTTAAGTAGCAGTTACTTGGGAGATGCTAGAGAAAATTATTCTGCATTTGTTAAAATGGTAAGGAAGACTTCTTTTAGGACTAATGCAATAGAGAAGAGAGATTTGGCTTAATACCAAATACAAAAAGGGAGCTGGAGATTTGGGTCAGAGGAGCAGAATGAGGGGGTCACTGGGTAGAAAATCATTAGAGGAAACATCAAGGGTAGGTGTATTCTTGTTAAACCCATTTAATAGGATTCTTGTGGGAGGAAGGCCAGAGTGATCAGAAAACAATGATAGAGAGTAAGGAATTTGATCTGATATTGAGAGTGATCAGATATCGGCGAGGGAGTGGGGTCTCACTAAACCAACTTAGTAAGATTTTTGCTACAACTGGATGTGGCAGACCAAGGACAAGACCTGGTTGAAAAGAAGGCTGTCTAAAGCTTTCTCAAGGAAAGAATTCTTCTCAGTAAGGAGAAATAATCTACTTTCTGGGATAATACAATCCTTTTGAGGTGAATTTTTAGTAATCATTCAATAATTAGTTCTTCATAGTTGTTTTACAAATAAAGGACAGAGGACGAGAGGGGGTGAAGTAGAAGGCCAAGTTCCACTTAGGTTGATGAGACACAATCCTCAGCTCATCCACTTGGGGGTGGGGAGCTTGGAATCTTGGATTGCATGATATGGGGTAAAACACACCTGGGTCAGCTACCTAGACTAGGCTGGACTCTATGCTTCTATGAAAAATAGCTGCCACAACACAGTTTACTAGGAAAAGATAACTGCTAGAATGTTTCTTGTATTGCTCACAGATCCACCATTTTGTAACACGAAAAAACTTTTAAGAATGCTTCCTACTATTAACTCCTGTTCAGAATGTACTGAGTAACTGTCACAGTGTAGACACATATCATAGCGTCGGCACAGCATGATTCTATACCCTGCCCTCCTCATTACCTCTCCCTCCCCATGCACACTGAAGATCCTGGGTTCTGGAACTTCAACAATACTGGCTACAGAGCAGTTCAAAAAGGAGAACACATTTTCTTGGGCCCTAATACACTGTTTTAATTCAAGATTTGAAAGTACAAACAATCTTGAGAGAGAGATTTTGAACTAAAAGGACAACAAAGTAGGTATCTATTAGTACCATCCAGGTCTCTTGCCGCTGGGACTCAGGGAGGGCTAGTTTAGATTCAGTAAGGATGAGAAGGCAGGTCTGCTGGCCCTGCCTTCTAGGAGCCTCTGGTTAATATGGGGACACTGCCCTGAGCACACTGGGGCCACGGGTGTGGGAGAACATTCAGGACAGAAGGAAGGCTGGCACACAGGGAAAAAGAAGTCAGAGCACAAGCGACCACCAGTCTGAAACAACAGAAGGAAAAAGTCCATTTCCACTTGGCTTCCTCAGACTTCCAAAACCTTCCAGAAGCAAAACAGAAAAATGGCAAAATAAAAGAAACAGTACCTATCTAAAAAGGGAAAATGTTGCCCACTCACACTCAAATATAAAGGATACAGAAAAGTAAGAAAACCAAAGTAATCTTACTGAACATTTATATGCGTAAATAAAAGTAGGTCCTCTCCTTTTTCTTGTTGATTTTAGTGGAGGAAAGCAATTTTCAAATTATATTCATACATTGACTTTGCTGAATAGCTGTAGCTTCATTTTATTCAATCAGAAAATAATTATTTTCAATTATTTGAACAGAACTTTTGGAGCTGTGATCAGGAGGTTCTTCGAGGCAGTTCATGGAATTTGAAGTTTGTCTTTTCTTTTGTTCAGGTGCACATACTGCAGAACCTGAGTGAAGAGGCCTCCCTATTCATAAATGACAGGCAAAAAACAAAACAATAAAAAAAAAAACCCTCTCTGCTCTGCTCCACAATCAGAGCAACTCCAGGAGAGCATTGTTTGGTTAATCTGGGCCTGACTAACTCAGCTAAAGAGTGGCTTTAGATATGACTAAAAATAAATTGTGTCCCAATTGCTTCCTTTAAACCAGCCTCAGTTCCCATTCATCCATTTAGGCAGCAAAGCACTGGGCTCCTAGAGTTCGGACCTGGCATTTCTGTCACACTTTCTTCAACTGGAAGAACTTTCTGGGTAATTAGCATGCAAATGAGCATTTCGGTGCAGGAGCATAGACAAGCTCCACTCCCCTGCTGAGGGATTGATTTTGTTAGGAGCTCGAGAAGCTATGTTTGTCATTTAGATGTGCTTGTGTGACTGAGCACAGAGGGTAAATTCCATCCAGGCAGTAATTGATAAGGAGCCTTATGAGAAATGAGACCTGTCCCCACAGCCAGGAAACATATCTGTGCCCTGTGTTGGCGGAAAGATGAGTGTCTCAAGGAATGTTCATTTTGATCGGTTCCTGCTTTTTATGTATTTAAAATATTGTTGCAAAGGAATTGTTTAAAGAGCTTCAGTGATTATTTGCAAAATAACTATTAGAGGACTGCATTAAGTCACACCATCTCAGTTCATTTATTATTTCTAAGTATGACTACCACAGGAATTAGAACTAGGGCCTTTGTTGGGTCTTATTTCCTCTTCTGAGAAGGAGGCTCACTAGAAATGAGGTCTGTCAAGGTTTTCTCTGGTGATATTCAGAAGGAAGCCTTCCTTCCTTCTGTTAATAGTTCTGTTTGGACTACCTAAAATGCATATCTCTGAGACTAGATTTCCTGGGAGTTGGTTGTCTTTTTCTTTGTGTAGGGGGGGTAGTTTTTGTGCTTTGGTGCTAATAAATTTTTCCTACCTGGGTTGATGTTTTGTGGTCGGAATGACACATCTTAACAGTATTTCAATAAACTAAGCAGGGAGAATTTAGCATGTTGGGCATCAAAGCAGCTAGAAGCTTCTAGGACCATTTTTAGCCAGGTACTGGTTGCTTGAAATATAAGCTCCCTACCTTTTGAGCCAGGGAAAGCTGAACTGGCCACATGGTGAGGGGAAGAGACAGGAGCTTTGTCTTTGAATAGAGGGCAATGGGGGCAGAAGGTGAAATGCACCACTTCATAGGATCCAGGGTTATGGGTACCATGTCTTTTTAAAAGTCTGTAAGGGGACAGATGTTAACAGTGATTAGTCATCTCTGTCATGGGACTATTTTAAAAACTCTCTACAATGAGGCTGCATTACTTGTAGAATCCTAATGGACAAGGTCAGGAAGCACCATGGGACTAGTAATCACCAGAAAGCACTGAGGCAGGGGCACAGCCCCATTTGGGCTGGAACCCCACCCAAGGCTCCTCAAACCCTGAAGTCAGTGGGAGGCCTGCCTGCTGTTAGCGGGTAAGGGCAACAGCTGCATTACGACTAGGGTGGGGTGTCTGCACCCCACTAAGGGAATCTACCATTCTCTGCAAGGTGCTAGGAAGGCCACCTCTGCTCCCCATCCTCACCTCGCAGGACTGTGGGGCCTGCATTCCCTTAGCGCTGCCCTTGACTGGGGTACCAGCTCCTAGCATGTTGATTTATGGAGCTATTTGGTGTCAAGTAATTGCCCATCAATATCCTATTTATCACCCAGCTTGTCACGGGTTGTGGCTGCTATTCCACAAAGCCAAGGCTTTTGAGAAAGAGCCAGTGACTCAAAACACAGAAAAATAACATAAGAAATGTAACGTCTCCAAGTTCTTTTCTCCTGATTTTCTTCTTACTGCTGGGCGTTTCCATGAGCAAGGGGGAGGACAAGCCCTGTGCCCAGGGCAGGGAGCTGCAGCAGGGCCTCTGGACTCCCGCAAGGCTCCCTCTGCCCCCGCACTCCTTCCCCAACACCCTTCCTAAGGACCGTATTTTGCCATGTATGATGTGCACCCACATTTTTGGCCCAAACTTTCAGGAAAATAAACCTTTCAGTTTAATTTTTTAATTTCATTTTTATTTCTTTACATTTAGGTACTTGGTGTTTGTATTATAAAAGAATTTATCTAATAGCATTTATTTTTGAACATATTGTGGTACAAGAAATTTTATTTAACAAATAATTACAAAACACAAGAACAAAAACAAGGTATTTCAGGTGCTGCCCACATATAGGGTGCATCCTTATATTTTCCTCAAAAATTTGGGCAAAAAAAAGTGTGCATTATGCACAGCAAAATATGGTAAATTTGTTGGCAGTAGGAACAAAAAATTTGCATATTCAGTGAGTCATTAAGTTTTTTTTAATGTCCAAATTAATAGACTGGAAAGAAATCTATCAAAACATAAATACTCTATGGCAGATAGAAATCTTCTTTCTTCTTTGCTATGTTTTTCAAATTGTCTCTAATGAGCACATATCTTTTAAAAGAAAATAATACATTTTTTGTTTACTGATACTTAAAATTCCACAGAGTTATTTATTCAGTTTCAAGTTTTTCACACTTTTAAAATGCAGAATCTTTTGGAAAGTGTCTTTTACAGCCTCCAGCCAAAAGATCATCTTCTAGAAAGGTGGCTTTGGAAGATGGGACCCCAGAGATGGGGCTCTGGTGAGCCTGAGGGTGCATGAAAGGTTGGGGGTGGGCAGGGACTGAAAGAAAGGGCGGCAACTGGGCTGGGAAACCAGCTTCGCCCACCAAGAGGTTTGCAGGGGTGTCCCTGGCGACTCTGCACCCTGGAGTCGCAGTAGAGACGCAGGACCCTTCCCACCTCGCAGCGCGGATGCCTGGAAAGCCCGGCGTGGCCTCAGAGCCCTGGGGATCAGGAACCACTGACCTTCCTAGCCGCCCCCACTTGCCCCTCCGTTTCAAGGGTTCTGTCCAGAGGCCCTTCACTCTGTGTGGGGAGAAGAGGAAGCCTGAGTATCCATGAATATCCGGGGGTTTCACCCCAGAAAGTCCCAGCTGCTGACTCTGAGCGATTAAAAGTGATTTTTCTTTTAAGAAAAAAGACTTCTTTCGTGCTCCTGGGGCTGTCAGAAACCAATTGGGCAGGTTTTCCTGGTCTTGTTTTTACCGGCAGAAGTGGAGGACACACCTGTCCTCCCCGGTCTCACCACCCCGGTCTGGGTCCCGGTGGGAAGGGAGAGGAGGTGTCCGGTGAGGCCCGGGGCGGCGGAGGACGGTTCCCTTCGGCCCAGTGAGGCCCTCACGGCAGGGCAGGGGCTGCAAGTGGTTTCTACCCGCAGATTCCCCTTTATGCTGATTATGTCTGAAAACCTGGGACCCAGGGCAGGAGCAGGGCATGAACGAGGTGAGGAGAGCTCACATTCATTGGGTGCTTTCCTGTGCCAGGCGCTATTTTAACTGCTTTATGTTAATTCATCTATTTAATTCTCACAACCCTGGGAGAGAGGAGCTGTCCTCATTCTCTGGGCACAGAAACGGAGGACCAGAGAGTCGCTTGCCTAAGACCCTCCCTCAGTGAGGAGCAGAGCCAGGACATGAAGCCACCTTCACCTGAAAACTCAACACAGGTTGTCCGTTTGCAGGTGGTTATTTTAAATTTTGCTTACATCTCTGCATAGAAGTTTTACAAAGTAATGATAACGAAATACCTTTTCAGGCATTATGCTAATTATAATGTGCTACACAATTCCTGACTGTAATTAGAAAACTGGGGATGAGTGTTTCTGTGGCTTGAAAAGTGAGAGCACCAATATTTGTCTTTGAGGAAACCACACACTCACGTTCCAAGAGTAAAAATCGCATTCCAGCGGCACTGGTGCCCAGTGGAAGCCCATCGTCTACATGTTTTCAAGACCCGAGGATTTTAGTGATCACACGTTCCATGGCATGGATTATAAAGACAAGACGGTGGGCCGAACAACTCAAGTCTGCCCCCGAACCTTCAGTGAAGAAGAGGAAGAAGTCTTTGCTCCTACCCTCCTAGGTTCTCTGGCTGGGCCCCTGAAAATAGGGCTGGCAACAGTCAGGTTAACGAGAAAAAATCATACAAATTTACATAATATGAGTGTTATGTGACATGGGACCCATCATAAGGAAATGCAGACCCCAAGAAAGGAGAAACCTGAGGGTTTCTATACTAGGTTCGATGAAGAGTGGGAAGTTGTAGGAAAAGATAACAGGACAATGGGGTGCGTGCTGACCGTGGTGACCTGAGGAGACCTAGCAAGGCCCGTTCGCTCAGATCCCTCCGGACTGTCCCTCAGTCTTGAGAGACAAGATGCTCCTTTTCTCTGCGTGTAAGGAGGCCACCTCTCACGTGAGGACCCCATGATCTGCTTCAGGGGAGATGGAGGAGGTGAGGGAGACCTTTCTGTGTATGCCATTCCTCAAGTTCCTTCAGCTAAAGTAGCCAATATGCCAAGTGGCCGTATTTTGGAGGTTGTGTTTTCAACCCCGTCATCAGCAAACAGCAAAAATGTGAAGCTGTTGGCATCTTACAACCAAGATGTTCAGTACAACACAGGTCTCAACTTTCCTAGACAATTTATCTGGTGTGATTTTTGTCTTTTTATAGAAATGAATGCACTCATTTTAAAAACTTTGGTTCCAATTTTTTAAAACTTCAAAGAACAGTGACTTGCAAACCCTTATAGGGATCAATGCCTTAATATTGGCCCTTAACCTCAGACATGGAAACCTGAGCTGAGGGAACACTTTGGAACACTTTTCAAAGATCCACTCTGACCTTCTCTCTGAAAATGTCTAATTCATCGCTGAATTCTGTGGGTTTTTCATTTTTTCTCCATAGCACCTTTGACAGTGATGACAGCTGTACATGAAAAATGATAACAGAACATGTCCTGAGGGGAGCCACTCTCCCAGCATCCTCCCCGGGACCGTTGTGTGGACGAGCTCTGGAGCTTGTCTATGGACAGGCTGAACTCGAGGCTGGGCTTCTCTCCGGGAGCGATTCACATTAAGCCTCTGGGCCAGGTTCCCGGGCAGATGCCGTCCTCCTCCCCTGGCTAGCCCAGGCCTTCGGGGCTGTGCCAGTAATGCGTGGTGACCCTAAAATTAAGCCTGAAAGGAATAAGATGGTCACTATTAAGAGATTTACCAAGGCCTTCCTCATTTCTTCATTCCTTTCTGCAGGATTTTGTATTCGTGGACACAGTCCCTGAGTGCAGTAGTGTAGCCGTGTCAGACACAGCAGTCCTGGTTCTCATGGAGCTCATTTTGTAAAGAACAAGGCAAGGGAGAGCTTTGGAGTTATTCTGTCAATGTTTTTAACTCACGATAATGTTTGTGTCACTAGCAAACATGGTTCTGGGCATGGAGAGGGCTTTCCTGTTGCTAAATTTTGTGTGACTCCTTAAAGCCAGCCAGGATGGGTTCCATGTCATGGCCTCTGAGTGGATGTCTGAGGTTCATTTCTGACCATTCTTAGCTGGCTTTTTATTTTTATCTTATTATTATTGTCTTATTAGCAAGGGAATATAATAACTGCATAAGGGAAATCTCATCTCATTCAACAGTTAATTTTTCCCTATCATCGTAATTCTCAAAGGAGTAAATAATTGCACACAAAAGATATAAATCAAGCTTTCTATTCTGTAAGAGTCTAAGGAGCCAGCATATTTATCTGTCTGTCTGTCCCTCTCTCTCTCTATTTGTATTAATAAAATGAGATTAAAAATTTTTTTCTGGGAAGCTAAATAAATGAAATCACACAGCTAGAAAATTGTATATACAGGACAATGACTATCAATGATATTGCAGATAAATGACTTGATAGTAGACACATGAATGCATTCATCTGGGCTCTTCAAAGTTTTCCTAACAGTAAAGACTATGGAATGAAAAGATAGACACTCACAGATTTTTCAGAGAAAGGAAACTATAAATAAACTAATTGGACTATCACTTGATTTGTATGTCAGATATGTAAGTACTTAGAGAGAACACTGTTTGTTTCAGCTGTTCTCATCAGTATGATTAATGACTACTTAAAAGTGCTTGATTCCATTTGTATGCCAGCTGTTTTGGGTAAAACAAATGGGGACTTTCTCAAGATAATCAGTCGGACTGTGTGTAGGATTTGGGGGCTGATACCTACGAGCTGGGGAAAGATATTGATTGATGGCTCTGAGCTCATTGGTCTGAGATCAAACCACACTTGTGACTGAAATACAGACGACCTTAAACAACATAGGTTTGAACTACATGGGTTCATTTTTACATAAATGTTTTTCAGTAAATATTGTAAATGTATTTTCCTTATGATTTTCTTAACATTTTCTTTTCTCTAGCCAACTTTATTTTGAGAACACATTATATAATACATATACCACACAAAATGTGTGTTGACTATTTATGCTTATGTTTATGTAAGGTTTGTAGTCAACAGTAGGCTATTAATAGTAGGCTATTAATATTAAGTTTTTAAGGAGTCAAAAGCTGTATGAAGATTTTCAACTGCACAAGAGGTCAATGTCCTCAATCTGTGTTGTTCAAGGATCAACTATGCTGATGTCCATCCAGAAGGTATCCAGCCATGTACTATGAAAAATAGAGACGTTTACTGAAGAAGATACAATATACAAAAAACATTGTACACAGGATAATGATGCCTCAGTCCCCTTCCAAGTAGGCACCTTGGGAATCTCACACAGTTCTCCCAATTGCCCTCAGCTGCCCCATTATATTTTCTTGAATCTCATCAATGGTCTGAAATCTTTTCCTTTTCAAAGGTGATTTTAGTTTTGGGAAACGCCAGAAGTCGCAGGGCACTAATTCTGGGCTTTAGAAGGGAGTGAGTCACCTGGGTGATTTGATGTTTTGCCGAAAACTCTGCACTAGATGTGATGCATGAGAGGGCGTACTGTCGTGATGAAGCTGCCAATCACCAATTGCTCATAGCTGTATCCTTCTGAGTCATCTGAATAGTTTCCATGGAGGAATATTCAAGCTTACTGCAAAATTTGATGCAGATTTGTTGCCCTACTTGCTCAGTCATTTTGAATGCCACAGCCACACAGTACATATGCTCACTCAACAGCATCTACTGCTCCCACTGACTAGTACAGTGAAGTCATCATTGTTCACACTTGCTCATTCCAGTCCACTCTCTTTGGATGCCAGGTTACATCAATGCCATGCAAACCATTCTCATTATAGTAATAATGGCAGGACTTTTTCTGGACAGACCTTGTATATCTAAAGTAGATGCTGATTACTGGGACTTGTGAAAACAAGAGCCTGCTCCTTTGCAAGTTTTGATTGATGGAAAGATCTTAGCCAATGTGGAGCCTGATACATTGTTAGCAAGTTAACAAGAACCTAAGTAGTCTTAACCGTACACACTAGTGGTACTTTATAAGGTAAAAATGCAAGATGAGTCATTCAGATCACAGACAAGTTGGGCCAAGCACCAATACAAAATCACCAAACCATGGAATTAATGCTATGTCCTTTCATAATGAAGCAGCCACCACAGGTTACACCCTGTGGGTAGACAAGGTGTTGGTGATGGGTAAATGAACACATACATATGGGGGAAGATTTCAGGAATGAGCTCCAAAGACAGTACATATTTCTGCCTTTTCATTTCATGTTGCACAATTTCAAAAGTAGCTGTGCAATGGATGAAAGTAATTTTCTTTACCACAAAACTACTTTCAAAAGTATCCAAACAAAAATGAAAACTAAGAAAAATCTCATTGTCATCTTTAAGGTCACTAATTTAAGGCATAAAGACAGTCGGTAAATGCTGCTCAAGTCACCCTGTACCAGACCTGAAATAGCTTTCTGTCTCATTAGAGGAGCTCGAGACAGAATAGCTAACGACTGTCAACTACTTACTGTGGTTAGCACTGTACTGAGCACATTATATGCACTTTTTTCCTCAGAGCAACCTTATGAGGTGGCTACTATTACCATCACCCCATTTTAGGGACAGGGAAACCAAGACATTTTTTCGACATCCCACAGTTAAGAACGGCGGAAGCAGGACTGACTCCAAAGACGACACATGCTCTTAACCACTACATGCTATGCCATATGTGTGTGTTAGGAACATGCCAATGCCAAGCAGTAAGCTTATTGGAAAATGCCAGAATGAGTAACAAAATATTGTTACAGAAGGTAATCAAAAGAGCAAAAAGCACCTGAAGAAGCTTAGAAAGATGAGGCTTGATTTAAATTTAGATTTGAACTTGTAGACAAAAGATTACTAGGACGATGTTGAGGATAACTACCATACCTTCTCACAAATACTACCGTGGTGCTCTCAGAGAAAGAAAGTTGGCCTCATGAGTCATTAAGCTGATTTACTGTGACCTTATATAATTGTATATATAATTTTATATGTGTATAAAATTTTATTAAAATTTCTATAAATATATATCTTAAAGTATATATATGTATATACATTTATAGTAGTACTGGTTAGGGCAAGTTCATATAACTATGTGTCACTCATCTCCATTATAGATGGAAAACTTCATAAAGCCTTGAATACTGTAAGAATTGATGAAGGTATTGGGAGAGAATTCTCCATGGGTCTACTTGTTTCTGCATGTCTTACAAATGCAGGCTTCCTAATGGCTGCTTGTCCTGGACTGTCTTCAAGTTTGTTAGCAAACAGCCGCAGAGGATATAATGTCTCCCCTCTGGTGAAAAGGGCAGGCATGCTTACTCTCTATCATAAAAGACTGGGTTCTCCAAGCTCAGGGTCCCTGTCCTGTATCACAGCCCACTGCACTTGTAGGCATCTATCTTGGCCTGTCCACACTGCCCCATGGGACCTGGGGGCAAGGAGAACTGACACAATAAGCAGTCACATGCTACTTGCTGTGCCCTGACTGATAAAGTCCTTTGTCTCTGACCCAGCAATCTCATGTCTCTGGCAGCAGCCATGAAGCTGTGGAAGTTAATAATGAGTAGGGTAAAACCTCAGTCCCTTCACACTTTAGAAGATAGGGAAAGTTATTAAGTTTTTTAGATAGGTCAATTCTGTCCTCATCCTTATTGAAAAACAAGACATCTGCTTTGGCATCTGTTGGATGTATATAAAATAGATCCACCTTAGAGCTGGGAAAAACCAAGAAAGATGAAATTCCTGTGTGAGAATCTCCCCTGAATGCTCAGACAGGGTGTCCAAGGACGAGGTTAAGTCAAGGGCAGCCCTTTCCATATCCATACCCTCAAGGTGCTCAACATCCAAAGCAAGGAATGACAAGGTGGCCCATGAGCCAAATCTGGCTCACCTCTGTTTTACTAAGCAAAGTTCAGTATCTATGGCTGATTTTGTGCCACAATAGCAGAGTTGAGTGCATGCAATAGAGACTACAGCCAGCAAAGCCTAAAATATTGACTATGTGTTCCTTTAGGAAAAATATTTGCTGATTTCAGATCTGAAAGAAGGGACAGATACATGAAGAATAAAATATTCCCCCAATGAATACTAATGGCAATGGTATGAACAGAACATTATGTGAGGATCCAACAGCTATAAACACACACACATGCACACACTAACATGCACAGGTACCTCCCCCACCGCCTTGCACACACACATCAGTCATTTACATGCATAGTCTTATTTCATCCTCACAACAGCTTTATTAGGCATATAGACTGGTTCAGATTTAAAGTGTTGCCACTTACTAGCTGAGTGAATTGGGGTAAGTTTTTACTTACCTTTTCTGTGCCTCACTTGCTAAGCATGAGTGATGCTACCTTATACTTCACGGGGTCCTGGAAGGATTCAGCGAAGGCATAGACTAGCCTCTGGCACACAGTAAGCAATATGTAAATACTTGTTACTCTTTACCCCCACTTCTTTCCAGAAGAGCAACTACAGAACAGAGAGGTGTGGTAATCTTATCAAGGTCACACAGTAGAAAAAGGTAGATGCAGAACTTAATCTCAGCTCTAACTCCACACCTGGGCTTTTCACCACTGTTCCGATACTGCTTCTCAATAATAAAGGCTTATTGAATTTATAAGTAAAATCACAGTAAAGTTTCTTTACTTTTTCCAAGAATTCTTTTTATTTTTTGAATTATGATTTGTGGTTTTCATTGGCAGATCCTACAGGTCTCCATGCTGGGTGAGTTCTGTAAGAGACTTAATTGAATTCACTATGTTAATACATTCACACCTAACACTTTGATGGCTGTTCTTTGAAGTCACAACCACTTTTATTATTAAAATAATTATATTCACAGCTTTAAAAGCAAAGATTTTATTAGCAATCTATATAATGTTAAAGTAATCTTAAATAAAGAATGGCACTTTTAAATACCAAGCTCTAGATAAATGATTTGATACGATTGCATTCCTCTAAGAATTTAGCAAAGTGAAGTTTTCCATTTAGTTCTCATAGTCAGTGTATCCCACCCTTAGTATTCTGTGAGTTAGAACAAGTAAGTACCATCAGTGTGTGGATTACAGCCTTCTTGTGAATGAAGAGAAAAAGCACCATCTCCTGAGACACCTGCATCTTATCTCCATATTACTGCCTTTGGTGGAGGAATACTGTAGTAATATCTTGCCGAAGAAAAAGTTATCATTTAAAGAATTCTATGTCAATAACAAGAATAGGCAGTATCCATTTGGTTTTTCATGTGGTTTTGAGCTTCTAGAAAAGTATTTTTCATGGATGACAATGCTCTTTCTTTGACAAGGAAATAATACTTTGGAAATCTGATATGTACTCACTAAAGGTGCAGTGCAAACTGATACCTGCTCAAAGGCTGGAGGCTTTGAAAAGAATTCTATTTAGCCTGGCTGGTGTAGCTCAGTGGATTGAGCGCGGGCTGCGAACCAGGCATCGCAGGTTCGATTCCCAGTCAGGGCACATGCCTAGGTTGCAGGCCATGTCCCCCAGCAACCGCACACTGATGTTTCTCTCTCTCTCTCTCTCTCTCTCTCTCTCTCTCTCTCTCTCTCCCTCCCTCCCTTCCCTCTCTAAAAATAAATAAATAAAATCTTAAAAAAAAGAATTCTATTTAACTGTTTATTTCTCCATGTAATTAATAGTTATTTTTGAAACTTAAATATTAATTTTAATAAAGTGGTTTGATCTCCAGAAGAGAAACTGTGGCTTTTGATGCTAACAAACTAACAAGTAGCTTTTGTATAAATTGTTTTGAAATCTCACAACCACAACAGCTTCAGAGTTTCACGGTTTTTAAGCGACAGGATTCTAACTCAGCTCTCCACAGCTCCAGATGTCGCCCCACATGCCCTGCATCTAGTTCTGACTGAGTAACACGTTATTCCTGAGGGAGATCCTTAGCACTTTCTCCTCCCGTTGCAGTGGCGGAGGTCACGCATTTCGGACAGTGCAGCACAAATCAAGGGGCTGCTGTCGGCCTGGGTCCTTGAGTGGCCGTGTGGAGCAGGACCCCCTGCACAGGCCTGTGTTTGACAGGTAATGTGATAAGAGGCTTCTGTGTTAAGCTACTGAAGTTCAAGGATCATTGCCACTGTAGAGATGTTCTGTTCAAATACAACCGTCTTTGCCTCTTCTCCAAGTGAATCGTCTTCTCCATCCTGATCCGTCCTGGAGAAGATGAACCACTTGGATCATCCCGTTGGTTGGTAGAAGCTCTTCCTTTCTTAAGGATACAAACATTTTGTTTGTTACACATGCTGCCAATTTTTTGCCCTGCCTATAATCTTGCTCACATTTTCTTTTGCTGAACAGACATAATTTTGCTTATCCTGCATTTTCTGAACAGGAATTTAAAAGTTTTATATAGCCAAAGTTGTCAACTATGTTCTATGGCTTCTAGTTTTTTTCTTTTTATCATAAACAGAAAGGAGCTCCACTTGCCAAGATCACAATTTTCCAATTGTCATTCACTGAATAGGCCATCACTTCCCCATAGGGTAAAAGAAGCTATGTCTATCCTGTTTCATACTAATTTATTTATTATTGCTTTTTAATATATATTCTTATATATGATGGAGCCAGCTCCTCTTTGTTTTTCTATTTCAAAATATTACTGGCATCCATATGCATTCATTCTTCCAGGTAAATTTTACAATTTGTTGGATTCCAGAAAAGAAAATGTGTTGGGATTCTATATGAAATTATACTAAATGTTTATTTTGATCAAGAAAACGGTATCTTCATTTATTTGGACCTCATCAAAATTTTGTTTTTTTTTTTAATTTGTAGATTTTTGTCAAATCTATTTTTAGGTATTTATAATTTTTGTTGCTATTGTGAATATGTTTTATTTTTATATTAGATTGGATTATTATTAAATTTTATCACTCTGTACTTAACTGGTAACACAGAATAGATAAACTTCAAAGACCCAGAAATATAAGTTAAACTCATTCCTGTTAATAATCACCCAGAGTCTAGTTAAAAAGGTGGCATACATAGTGTCTTGAAGGTGAATAACGTCTTTCGCGGCTCCAGACGAGAAGACGTGGCGCCTGTCCACCTGGACCGAATCGCGGCGGCTCTGCGCGGAGCCTCTCCCTCACTGCATCTCGATACTGGGCGCTACGAAAACTCTTTCCAAAACTTACCAGGAGGCTCTTTCTCAGAAAGGTTGCTTTCTGTATTATATTTGTGATCTGTGTGAAGCTTCCAGAGAGGAATTCCCTAGCCTTTGCTCCTCCTGAGAAACTGCTCTGTGTGCACCTAGTGGCCCTGATTCGGCACCTATAACAGAGTATTTCCTTCCGCACGGGCTGCTGTAGGGCATGTCTCAAATTTTCACTCACCTCTAAGACATGCGTAAAATTTTCATGGATGTATTTGAATTCTAAGCTTATTCCTGGCCATGTTGAACTTTCTTTCCTATACTTATGTCTGTTTTTCACTTATTATTTATTTGGTTTAATTCAATTTACTTGTAATTTAATTTATTGGGATATTAGTTAATAGAGGTATACAATTCTACAATACACCATCTGTACACTGTATTGTGTATTCACCACCCCAAGTCAAGTCTCCTTCCATCACCATTTATCCCTCTTGCCCTTCTTCTACCTTCTCCCCCATCCCCTCTTCTCTCTGCTAATCGCCATACTGCTGTCTGTGGTCTGCGCCCATGAGTCTTACTCTTTTCTTCTTTGCTTCATCTCTTCACCCTTCTCACCCAGCCCCTATCCCCTCCCCCCTGACAGCTGTCTGTTCTCTGTATCCATGAGTCTGTCTCCACTTCGCTTATTTTGTTCTTTAGATTTCACATATAAGTGAAATTATACAATATTTATTTATTTATTTATTTATAGTGGGAGGATAACTTTTTAAGTATATTTTATTGATTATGCTATTATAGTTGTCCAACTTTTTTCTACCCTTTATCCCCCTCTACCCTGTACCCTCACTCCCTACAGCCTTCCCTCCCCACTTAGTTCATGTCCATGGGTCATCACAAAAGTTCTTTTGATTCTCCATTTCCTATACTTTTCTTAACCTCCCCGTAACTATTTTGTACCTACCAATTATGCCCCTTATTCCCTATATCTTTTTCCCTATTCTCCCCTTCTCTGCTGATAACCTTCTATATGATCTCCATTTCTGTGATTCTGTTCTTGTTCTAGTTGTTTGCTTAGTTTGTTTTTGTTTTTTAGGTTCAGTTGTTGATAGTTGTGAGTTTGTTGTCATTTTACTATTCATATTTTTAATCATATTTTTCTTAGATAAGTGCCTTTAATATTTCATATAATAAGGACTTGGTGATGATGTACTCCTTTAACTTGACCTTATCTGGGAAGCACTCTATCTGCCCTTCCATTCTAAGCTTCTCTGGATAGAGTAACGTAGGTTGTACGACCTTGCTTTTCATGATTTTGAATACTTCTTTCCAGCCCCTTCTTGCCTACAAGATTTCTTTTGAAAATCAGCTAATAGTCTTATGGGAACTCCTTTATAGGTAACTGTCTCCTTTTCTCTTGCTGCTTTTAAAATTCTCTCCTTCTCTCTGGTTGGTGTGGCTCAGTAGATTAAGTGCCCACCTGATTCCCAGTCAGGGCACATGGTTGGGTTGCAGGACAGGTCCCTAGTAGGGGGCATGTGAGAAACAACAACACATTGATGTTTCTTTCCCTCTCTTTCTCCCTTCCTTCTCCTCTCTCTAAAAATAAATTTTAAAAATCTTTTTAAAAAGATTCTCTTCTTATCTTTAATTTGGGTAACTTAGTTATGATATGCCTTGGTGTGTTTCTTCTTGCATCCAACTTCTCTGGGACTCTCTGAGCATCCTGGACTTGCATGCATATATTCTTCACCATTTTGGGGAAGTTATCCTTCATTATTTTTCAAACAACTTTTCAATTTCTTGCTCTTCCTCTTCCCCTTCTGGCACCTCTATGATTCAGGTGTTGGAATGTTTACAGTTGTCTCAGAAGTTCCTAAACCCCTCCTCATTTTTTTGAATTCTAGTTTCTTCATTCTGTTCTGGTTAAATGTTTATTTCTTCCTTCTGTTTCAAATCTTTCATTTGATTCCTGGTTTCCTTCCCTTCACTGTTGGTTCCCTGTATATTTTTCTTTATTTCACTCTGTATAGCCTTGACTTCTTATTTTGCGTTCATACTCAATCATTTTTGTGAGCATCCTGATTACCAGTGTTTTGAACTCTGCATCTGATAGGTTGGCTATCTCTTTATTGCTTAGTTTTTTGTGGGGTTTTTTTTTTTTAGTTTCTCACTGTTCTTTCATTTTGGCCCTATTACTTTGTCTCAGCACACCTATCTGGATGAATGTTTCTCCTGTCACTCTTTGGTTGTCGGAGTTCCACACAGTTCAATTTTCTGGCAGTTTCAGTTGTTTTGTTTTTGTTGTTAAGTTGGTTGTTCTCCTTGTTTTGGTTGTGCAAGTTAGCAAACCTACAACTCCATCTCGGCTGGGAGCCCCCGATATTCATTTCTGTTACATCTTTCATATGTTTAACATCTACCTTAAATACTTGCTAGATCAAAACAGACTTGAAAATGCTTAAAAGATTTTGTATGCTCTGACAGGTGTCCAACCTTTTGGCATCTCTGGGCCACTTTGGAAGAAGAAGAGTTGTCTTGGACCACACATTAAATACACAAACACTAATGAAAACTGAGGAGCAAACAAAGGTCCATGCATAATTTACAGTTTTGTATTGGGCCACATTTATAGGCATCCTAAGCCACATGGAGTCTGCGGGCTGTGGGGTGGACATCCCTGCATCCATGTGATAGTTCATGAAATTGCATGATAAATATAATTACCACACTGTTTGATATATAGAACTTTATTTTGAAATAAAAAATTATACAGCCTTTGAAATCACAAACTGGTTCATACAGAATAATCTTGGCCTTAATTTCTAAAATCAAATTCACTTTTTAAAACCTTCTAATAAAATGGTAAACTTTTAAACTTTGAACAGGTAAACTTTAAAGTATGACCAAGAAGTAAATACTTCATGAGATTCATCATATTACTTATTTTTATCTCTCTTACCATGTGAAATGTGTGTTTGCTCTGTTTTGTATACAACTCCTCAGCAAAGATTTATTTTATTTCTACATTTCAAAGTTTCCCAGAAAAGCAGAATTTGTAAGTTGTCTAAGTTTAAAATAATGTTTTTGTCACTCAGCATTAAAATGTGTAAAGGCAAAACAGAATTGCTTTCAACTGAAGGTATATTTCCAAGTCAACTTACATAGGACAAATACAATTTATGGTAATTTTAGAAATATTTATAGCTTAGTGAAGTATCTTCAACATTGATCTAAATTAATTTTTAAAAAGCAAACAAAAATTTTTAGAATTTGTAATACTAGATCTATAAATATTCAAACTATAAATAAGTGTAACACTAAGAAAGTGAGAAAGGTGACTGAAGACATTAAACACCATTGAGTTTATTTAACCAAGTGTTCCTGAAGTGTTCCGGGCCTGAAGAATGACAGTGGTGAGGCCGCAGACTTGTCTGGGATCAGCAGCTGAGTGTTTTTACAGCAGGAGTCCCAAAGAGCAGAGACGGTCCTTAGGGAACACTGTGGTGGATTCATATTGACAATAATAAGCTTTTCATGAGGGGCAGTAAGCATATGATGACCTGATCAGGCTAAACTTTTGCCAAAGCCTGGATTCAGAAGCACAGCCATGTCAGTCCAAGTTTCTTCATTTCCACACAGAGAAAAGCTTTCTAATAGTTTTATTTAAATAAATAAAAGTTATAGGTGAACTTCATGGAAAATCTATAGAATAAATTTCTTGTTTGAGCCCTTTTGTTTTATTTGATAGTTTTTGAGAAATCCGTAAAGGTCTGCTCCTTTACTTTTCAGCTTCATCAGTCCACCTGGATGGAGCATGACAGCAACAATGTATATTTCAGGAGTTCAGGAGGGACCCATTCACTCTCTTCTGAGATTCATTCACCAGACTAACTTCATTCTACACTCTCTGCACTCCCCTAGAACCAAAGAGCAGCCGATGCCAATTTTATCAGCCAGGGCCTGTGGGTGAAAACATGAGATCAACCAAGAGTGAAGACGGAGAGGGGTGGGGGAAATCCTTAGTTGTAAGACCCACCTTGGTTGAAGGTGAAATACACAACTCTTGCAAAGAAGTGCTTAGATAGGAGGCTTAAAAAATGTGGAATATTTTGATAGGAGCTGATAAAATGTGGTGGATTTCCTTGTTCATCAAGATCCTGCAGATTTAAAACCTCTGTGTAGGTCCTGCTGGGAAGTGACATTTTTCAGGCAGTTCCACTGCATTGTATCAGCACAAGACTGATAACGTCTTCAGAGAAAAGCTATTCCACAGGTTTTCAGCACTGGTGCATCTATCAATCTCTCCATGCGCCTCGGCTGCTCTCTGGCTGTGGTACACAGTGAGATTGAATGGAGGGACCAAATGGGTGGGGACCTATTTCTAGCCAATTTATTCTGGGTGATGTACATAGACAGATACTGTAGAACAGGAGAGAAATAGTGAGTGGTTGGTCCCTCGTGGGCTGCCTGCTGCCACCTTCTCAGGGGTTGCTTATGTTTCCAGGGAGTTGAGTCTTCAATTTGTCTTGATGTTGAGGTTATTAAAAAAAAGTAGCCTTAAAGTAATATGGAAACTTCTTAGCCACATTACAGTGGATAAGAGAGCGGGCTCAGACTGCCTGGGTTTGAATTTCTGCTCAGCCATTGTCACTTTATACAAATGACTCGGCTTCTGTGTGCTTCTATTTCTTCATCTGCGAAATGAGGAAAACAGCAGTGTGACCACCCTTCTCATGGGGGGGGGTGTTATAAAGATGAAGTGAATTAATACGTGTCAAGTACTTAGAGCATGAATGCTGGCACAGAGTGAGTGCTCAATAAACATGCCTGGTACTAGAAGGCAAAAATTATTATTTCAGTAATCTTTATATTCATGTATTAATGTAATTTATCTGAATGTATAGCACTGGGTGATATTGTGATTTCTAATAAGAAATATCTTTTGGTCTTCATCAGGGTTTCTGGCACAGAACTGCTAAAATCCTTAGAATTTCCTAAATGAGAGCCATAAAGGTGTCTTTAGTTATGGTAATGAGATGACTGTTGGACCTCACCTGAGGATGGGCCTGGTTGCTCAGAGAATCAACCACTTGACTAGAGGTTTAGAACTTTCAATCTTACTCCTTTGCACTACCTCTGTGGAGAAAGGAAGGACTGGAAGTTGAATCAGTCAATGGCCAATGCCTATGTAATGAAGCCTCCACAGAAACCCTAAAGGGCAGGCTTCCAGAGCTTCTGGATTGGTGAACAGGGAGAGATTTGCGGTAGTGCACGTCCTGAGGAGGGCGTGGATGCTCTACACCCTTTCCCCACACCTTCACCATACTCATCTCTCCACCTGGCTGCTCTGAAGTTACATTCTTCTATAATAAAATGGTAATCCAAGAGGTACGGTGTTTCCCTGAGTTCTATGAGCAGCTCTTGTAAATTAATTAAACCCAAGGATGGGGTTGTTGGAACCTCCAACCTGTAGCTGGTTAGTCAGAAGCACAGGTAATAACCTAGTCTCATGACTAGCATCTGAAGTGGAGTAGGGGGCTGTCTTGTAAGACTGAGCCCTTATTCTGTGGAATCTAATGCTATATCTGGGTAGATAGTGTCAGAATTGAGTTGAATTGTAGAAACCCAATTGTTGTCAGAAAATTGCTTTGATGTATAGAACACTTTCCCTCTTAAGCTGGAATTAGTACTAGAATCATTTAACACTCATAGTTTTGTGGGGTAGAGAGGAAAAAAATAAACATACAGGGGTTTGCAAAAGTAGGTTTACAGTTGTTTGCATAGAAAATAATACAATAATTAATAAATAATAATACAAGAAGAAACTCTATATTTTGCATACTCACAACTGTAAACCTACTTTTGCCCACCCCTGTATAATAATCTTTTCCAAAATAACTTTTCCGAAATAACTGATCTCTTGCTCCGTGGCAAAGCACATTAAATAATCAAACAAACCTCGTGAAAGAGATACTGTTTTATTTCCTGTTTTATAGAGAGTAAAACTGAGGTCAGGTAATTTTCCCAAGGTCATAGTAGGTGGTGACCCAATGTGAGAACCAGGGACTTTTCTCAGGAGGCTGAGTTCTTAACCTCAGAATGACACTACCTCCAGCTGTGATGAATCTGAAAGTCCTTATTTTCTGGTGAAGTGAGAAATCCCATCATCTACTTAGAGAAGAGGAGAAAACTGAAAAGCTTAGAAAGAAGGGCCAACGTGGGGCATAGCTGCCAAGGAAAACAGGAGAAGCCTGCGACTAGGATCTGGAAAAAGGTGGCCAGGCTGCCTGCCAGGCCACCCACGATGGACACCCTGAATCCGCTGTGACAATCCTCACTGTCATGTTCTGCAGCTGGAGTGTCATTAGTGGAAAGGACAGGCAATCAGATTGGTGGGCTGGCCAGGCAGAGGAGTAAAAGGATCGGGGGCAAAAAAAATGAGAGAAATTAGCAAATTGTAAGTCTGTGGACAATTCATCTAGGCCACCAAGGAAACAAAAACTAAAGCCAAAAAAGAGCCAAAAACTGGAAGAAAACAGGAGAGACAAAGAATATATGTAGGATGAATGAAAGATTTAGGAGGGGTGAAAGGATAAGGGACTTTATCAATGAGTTAAGTTAGTGTTCAGGATTTCATTGGTGGGCAGGCAAGGCCTGGGTAATTAATTGCGACTCAGTTGAAGTATGAGGGTAAAGAATTCAGCTTGGCATAATATTACAGACTGGATACTTGTCCCCTCCCTTGGGGACAAATTCACGTGTTGAAGCTCTACCCCCAATGTGATGGTATTTGGAAGTGAAGCCTTTAGAAGGTAATTAGGTCCAGATGTGATCACAAGGGTGGAGCTTCCATGATGGCATTAGTGCCCTTATAAGAGGAGTTAGGGCAGACTGACATCTGGATTATAGAGAATTAGGGACTGAAGGCCACATACGCATGGATGTAGTGAGGTTTACAGGTACTTGGGAGGGGATAAGAACTTTATACATTCAGTCTATACTTTAGAAACCATTTTCTTAGCTCCTATTATATTACCGACACTGGATACAATAGAGAAAAACAAAGATCTCTTAAACCCGATCCTTCTCCAGTTTACCGCACTTCAGTGAATGACACCACTGTTACCAGATGCCCCTCCTAGAATTTAGAAATAGTTCTGTTCCCCTGTTTTCTCTCACACCACACCAACGCACTCAGCAACTCCTTCCGATTTATCTCTTAAACCTCCCTCTAAATTCGCTCCCTCTTTCACATCCTTGACTATGCCTCCAGTAAAGGTCATCCCTACTTCTTGCTCCAGTAACCTTCCAGCTGGTCTTCCTGCCTCCAGTCTTGCCTCTGCTCTAGTCCATTCCACATTCTGTTGCCTGAATGGTCTGTGAAAAGAATGTTGCCTATTCATTTCCCCTCAATAACTTTTAGTGGCTACTCACATGGTGCTTTATGATCTGGTCCTTAGCCTCATGCAACCCTCCTTCTTTCTCCATCCAGACAGAATGTTCTACATTTCCCAAATGGCCCATTGACTCAAACCTGTTATTTTGTATAAAAGGTTTGCTTTGTTTAGAATACTCTCGATTCCTTCCTTATCTGTTGAAATCCTACGTCACCTCTAATATATCATTTTCTCTCCTGAAACTTCCCCTGACATTGCCTTAGAACCCACATGCCTGACTTAGGTATGCCTTGTATACAGGGACGGTCACTTCAGTATATTTATATTCCCACACCCCAGAAGAGGCCATGGCCTCTGGATGATGTATGATAAATATTAAGTGCATATGCTTTTAACAGTCTGTGAATATATATATACTTCTGTGTATGTGTACACACGTACATATATATCTCAAATCTAAGTGATAGGATTAATATTATCCAGTTGGCAGCTGGCTCGCTCTATTATGATAAAGAGAAAACATTTTTACCTAATGGCAAATGAGGCAAAACATCTTAAATACCTTGAAAAGCAAAGCTTGATGGTAGAAGATCCCTTCTTTGATCTGTCCAATTGGCACAACATTGGATTTAAGTTGAAATTTTATTTCACTTATATGAAGTTGCCAGCCAAAATTCTGTAGTTTCTCTTTTGGAATCCTACCGCCCATTTTTTCTGCCACATACCTGTGTCAGTTACAATGAGATCAAATCACTCAAGTTTAATATCTCACTTTGGGCACTGTGAGTGTAACTGTATGTGTAATTATAAAAACTATATTCCCTGTGGTTTTATTGTTTGCTATATTCTTTAAAATGTACTTACTGTAACTAGGTTAACATTAGGCTTACTGAATTTGAAATGTCATATATAAACTGAAATTCTAACAATTTTATTCAACACATGGAAAGAAATGAATACTAATTTTCCCAATAAGATACGAATCAGTATCAATAAATTTGTATCAATGGAAATTTAGAATTTTACCCTATTCTTGAAAAGTATTTGTAAATGTCTGTCTGAAATTCAAGACACTGTACTAACATATGGTCCTTCTTTCAAAAAATTTAAACTCAAAAACAAGACAACACACAGAAATTTTCCCATTAGTTTTCCAAATATTTTTAAATTTTATAATGTTTTTCTTTTAAGATTCATTATGTTTTAAATTTAGTAGAAGACATGACATTTACATAACACTGAAGTCAGAGGAGAGAGGAAGAAGCAAAGGATAAATAAGAAACAGGTGAGGAGGCAAGGTGGCCCTGGTACACTTTCCTGTGGGTTTCTCCTAATACTAGGCTCTCCCTGAAGAAATCAGGAAACACTGATTCCTGCAAAAATCCTCTGTCGACTAAGGCTACTGCATCCTAGAATAAAGTCAGAATTGCATATTTTAAAGAAAGAATTTCTCCTTGTTGCATGTGGAAGGGAGCAAAAAACAATGGTGAAACACAATAGAAAGAGCTGAGGAGTAAGCTTCTCACCTGACCAGGGGCACTGTAATGAAGGCCAGCAGCTGAAAGCATGGGGACAAGTCTTTGTGCCTCCATCCTGATGTAGGCTCAGGTTAAAAACAATTATTTGGGAACAATGAAAAAGTATTTCTGATAGGAACAAAGCATGAGAAAATTTGACAAATGTTTAAATGAGCTAAAACAGAGTTCTAATTGAGTCATCACTTCTCAAGGACACAAGGAAATCTTTGGTAGCCAAAAATGTTTTAAGTTTTGTCTGATAAGAAGTCAAAGATCTGGTGGCTGGGCTTCCTGTAGTTGTCACATTCGGGTTTGATGACTGCAGCTCACTTCTGTTTGGAGTAGACACAAGTTCCCAGGGAGACTGCAGCTGTTGTGCAGTCCAGTAGTTCACCTGCTGGTTGGCGTCAGTCAAGAGGGTATCCTCCGTTTCCAGTGATTCCTGTTCCCCTACAGCTACCAAGTTAAATTCTCAGCTTCTCTAAGTAGAATCGGATTAAACACTGAGCCTGCCCAAACATTTTGGTATACTCACTCTCCCACTTAAGAGCAATGTGAAACATAAAACTGGGAGACAGTTGTTTGTATTAGTAAACAACTTGTGAGTTCACAAATAATTCACAATAGAATTTCTTTAAATTATGAGCACCCTATATACCCAATGAATGATTTACTTTTCAAACTTTTGATTCATCAAACAATGTGATTCTTCAGGATCACATTGGAAGATGCTCCTCATGGTTTAGCAGGAGAAAATGACAGGCATCTTTGCCTGTTTTTATTTTTAAATGTATTTATTTATTTTAGCAAATCATAGTTGGCATATGCACAGGCATTTTTCTTTAAGCACTTTCTAACTCCTGATCCTTAGCAGAAATCCAATCTAAAATAGAAACTGAGAAAAAAATTCAATTCATATGTTTCTGCTTCGGAGTCAGAGAGGTAGGGAGCATCAAAGTTCAACTTTATTATGGTGTAGTTGTCTAAAAATTGGCTAAAAATGTAAACCAGTAAAATAAAATATTTTTCAGAAATTGAAAATGAATATGTGTGTATAGACAACTTACTTTGCAAGAGCTTCAACCTGTTCCTTTGTATTTGTTATGGGAAGTATTGATTTGGTCACTTCATACACCTCAGCACAGAAGTTGGGATCAGAGGGAGGGTACCATTCTTTACAGGGGCCTGCTTCTGCAGCCCATTTTTGTGCTGCCGTAACCTCTTCCTCCTCCTCCAGCTTTTCCTCCTCTTTCTTTCCTCGGCCTTTCCTGTAAGAGGAAACAACAGCAATCAAAATGAATAAGCACTCACTGTGCTCTGAGTTAATCTGAAGAACATCCCAGAAATACTGTTTATACCTCAATGACCCCACCACATAGTTGTAAAATTTTCAATGACAATGATACAGTTTTAGAGTTCCTATGTTTTGCAGTAGAAATTAATTTTCAAGAGAACACTATAGGATTCTATTGGACTTCTGTACAATTGCATAGCAGGCTGTCTGGCCCATCATGAGTATGCAATAAATATACATTGAATTGGAAAAAAATAGGTTGCCTTCTCAGGAAGTCTATGCTGGTTTCACATCATCTCTTGTTTCAGTTGACACCTTCTGAAGGAGGAATTTGTATCACAGTTTTTAACAAAAATTATCCAAAATGTAGAAAAAAGCAAAACAAAACAAGGATGGCATGGAATTCACATCACGCAGAGGCAAAGACTCACCAAAAGTTTATCTGGGGAAATGTACTTAGTTATCCTTTTATTATTAAACTTGTTGGGGTGACATTGGTTAATAAAACTATACAGGTTTCAAGTGTACAACTCAACAAAATGTCACCTGAACATTGCACTGTGTGCCCATCACCCAAAGTCTCTCTCCTTCGGTCCCCATTTATCCCTCCTTTGCCCACTTTCACCGCCCCAGGCCCCTTAAAATGTACTTAGTTCTCCACTTGGGAAAAATGGAATGTACTTAATAAACAGTAAAGATACTGTTTAATTAAAATATGCTATTAATTAAAAGTTCTTGACTTAGAGAATTTACTAATTATCGTATAGATTTTTGTTTAGTTAAGATGCAAATTATTTCTGTCCAGTGGAAAAGATACTTCCAAAGGTTATGGTGTATTGTTCTAGAGTATGGTTAATATCCAATGGGATGGTTTTGTATGTGGAAATCCTTTTCTAACATCTCTTAATTGAATACCTAGTTTCTCAAATGTTCTTTGAACCATTATTGACATCTTACTGACTGTCTCTAATTAATGAGCTGAACAAAAACAATGGTGTGTATTCTTTTGTCAGGTAATGTGGAATAAGCACACTTTACCAGTCTCTCCCACTTAATGTAGTCATAAAACCTGGGGAGAATATATACAATAGCTATCTAAAGACTGAAAAGTAATCAATAGCAGAGAGACCAGAGAAGATATTGAATTACTCCTGAACTGTTGGTGAGTTTCACTTGTTTATTTTTGTCCATTATTCTAGAAGTTGAACTAAACATAGCCCCACATCTGAAAGTGGGCATCAGCATAGACAGTTCAAGCTCAAGGAGAAGCCTGTTGGAGAAACAGAAAAAAGAGAAAGTGGAGACAAGCCCTGGTTGTTTTCTTATTTTTCTCCATCCTCTTGTGCTCCAGCCCCTAAAGAATCCTGTGACAATGGTTGCAGTGGTGGCATCAGGGTCCCTAGGAGACTAAAACTGCCTTATACTCACTCAGTCCTCCTGCTATTTGGCTGTAGATATGGATGCAGTCATGGCAAGAGTGTATCAGGGCAGGTTTTGACTTGAGGATGGAAAAGAAAGCCCCAACAAGCCAGAAAAGACAAAGAAGATCATGGAGAGGAAGAAGCTCAGGAAAGTAACCATAAAAATTCATTTATGGATTTCTAGGCTTACTCCCACACTGTGTGTGCATGGTTCTGACTCAGAAAAACACTCATGTGGGTTCTGAGGATTGAACTATGGGATAGACCATCTCCCAAGTCCCAAACTGGACACCAGTTGGCACACATGTAGGACTGATTCAAACAGCACTGCAAAGCCTTTGCAAATGAGACTGACAGTGGAATGAAAACTCACAGAACACTGGTTAGAATCTGAAGACTGAAAACAACTGGGTCAATTTCTTTTTAAAACACACACATATACACAACAGAAAATTCTTCTTAGAATGTACATAAGAGCCATAAATAAGAACTGTAGGACTCATAACATGATATTACAATCTAATTACTCAGCATAGAAAGAACCAGGAAAACCTCAACTCATATGAGAAAAGACAATCAATGCCCAGATGATGCAGATGTAAAATGCTGCAATTAGTAACAAACACTCTTGAAATAAATGAAAGTCTTAGAGAGAAATAAGAGATATAAAATAGAATTTTGGAGCTGAAAAACACAATACCAAAACTTAGCAAAATATAATTTTGAATGGGTTTAAGAGAATAGATATAACAGAAGAAATAATCTATAAACCTAAAGATAGATCAATATGAATTATCCAGTCTGAACAACACAAAGAATAAAGATGGAAGAGACAACTGACGGAGTCTCAGGGACTTGTTGTGCAATAAACAAAGATCTAATATTGATGTCATCAAACTCCCAGAGGAAGAGAAAGATGAAGTACAGGAAAAAATGAATCATTAGGAGTGAGATGGCTTCATCAATTTGATTAAAGACATAAATCTACATAGTCAAGAATTTTAGTAAACGTCAATAAAATAAACCCAAAGAATTTCACGCCTGTGAAATTTTGACACATCAAAATTAACTATCAAAATCCAAAGGCAGCCCTGCCAGGTGTGGCTCAGTTGGTTGGAGCATTGTCCTGGGTTGTGGGCTTGGTCCTGGTTGGGGTGTGTGTGGGGCGCAGCAGACCGATGTTTCTCTTGCATCAGTGTTTCTCTCTATCTCTTCCCCTTCCTCTGTCTCTGGAATCAATGAGTATATCCTCAGGTGAAGATTAAAAAAAACCCTAAAGGCGAAGCAGGTGATGTGATTGTTTATGTAGAAAATTCCAAGAAATCTACCAAAAAAAAAACTAAGAAAGCTCCTAGAACTAAGGTCTGAGTTTATCAAGGTTTCAAGATATCAGATCAACATACAGATTGAACCTGTACAGTTTAGTGGACATCAGCTCATCACTGGTACAGACCATTACAGCCCAGCTGGCTGCCTTCTGACCTTGGCATTCCTGGAGTGCAGGGCTCTATGAGCGGCTCCAATGCCCCTGGATTTCCTAACTGAAAGTAGAAACCAGCATTTGATGCATTAGGAGTCCTGAATATAAGCATTATGCCTTTCAAAAAATTTCATTATTTGATTGTTTTAAAGGTTGTAACTATGTAAAACATTTTAGGATGTGTCCATATTTAGATTTATTAAATTCAGGGGAAAGATCAATTGCAAACCCTTATAGACAAGAGCCAATTTTCTGCTCAAAGTCAAGAAGAGGCCACAGCAAAGAAATTGAGGGAAGTCAGGTGATTTTGCACAGGGCAGGGACTGGGGAAAAAGCCATCTCCTCACTGCCTGTGAATGGGATGCCCTGTACTTATTCACTCAGCTCCTCAGCACTGAACACCCATTTGGCCCTGAGGTAGACAGAAGAATGGTTCCCCAAAGATGCCCTCATTCCTGGAAGAGATTTTGCAAATGCCATTAAGTTAAGGAGTTAAGATGGGAAGGTTGTCCTGGATTATGCAGTGGGTCCAATGGAATCACAAGGGCACTTAAAAGAGGGAGACAAGAGTGCCAGGACCGGAGAAAGGAGGCTCAAGGAAGCAGAAGTTGGAGTGATGGAGGAAGGGCCCACAGCCAAGGAATGCAGGTGCTGGTAAAAGCTAAAAGGGCCAGGAAATGGGTTTTCCCCTAAAGTCTCCAGAAAGAATACGGCTCTGCCAACACCTTGATTTTAGCTCAAATTCAGATTTCTGACCTCCCAAACTGTGAGATAGTGGATTCGTATTGCTTTAAGGTGGTTGGTTACGACAGCAGTAGGAAACTAACACAGCCCCCATGGCTGGGCAGGAGGCACCCCTTCAGGCAGGGCAGGGCCACGGACATTGCCACCCCGTCCGCAGTGTGGCCACAACAATGCTGAGGTGATAACCTAAAAAGAGACCCGTTTCTGTTGTCCTTGTATAGTGTCTTTTCTTCATTTCTCCAAAAAGTAAAAAAGAGAAGAAAAATAACAAAAGAACTAGACAGAATTATATTCATTACATTATTAAAAAATTACTTATGTATAAAATTATTACAACCAGAAAAAAAAGATTTGACCAAGCTATTGTTTCACTGTCTCAATTGCAATACTCTATTATCTGAGCATATTCTGCAGGTCTCTATGTGCAGTATCCGAAGACAAGAGTCCTTGTGGAACATGATCCGCTTTCCATCACTTTCTTCTCAAACAAAGGGACTCTGGCAGAGACTACACGTCAGCATATGTGACTGGGCAGCTCAGAAAACTTTCCTGAAGCATCTTACGCTTAACAGGCCAAACTTCTGAACATCTTTATTTCTGAGTATAAGATAAATAGTAACCTAGCTCCATGTGTTCTTTTGGCAAAGATGTAATTATTTATTAATCCCTGCACTCCTTCCTTCATTCCTCCATTCATTCATTCATTTCATTTACTCATTTATCTAACAACTGTCTACTCAGCATGCACTATGTGCCAGGTGTGTATTAATGATGTGAACACAAGAAAGAAAACCCTCAGTTCCCTCCCCTAAAGCAGCTTATTAGAATCTATCACACAGGAACCATATAATGTAGCACGAGGGCCAGGGAGGCCTGCACAGGGTGCAATGGGAGTGCGGAGGAGGATGCACCCGAGTTTCAGGATTGGGGGAAGGTCTCACAAAACAGGATGACTGAGCTGGGTTTTGAAGGAGAAAACAGACATTTATCGGGATGACAAAAGTGAAACTAGTTCCCCAAGCAGAGGAAACAAGGAGCTATAAATAAGAGAACAGGGCATGCTGGCAGAATCACAAACACAGTATTCTGAGGTACAGGGCTCCACTTGGAAGAGACTTCAGGCTCAGGCAGGCAGATGCGGACCACTGCAGGCCCTTGCATAGCACTCTACACAGCTCACCTTTGACCCTGGGGCAATGGCACCCCACCGGGGACTTGCAGTAATGTGGTGAGGGTCATATATTTGAGAGATCGGTCTGGAGGCAATGTGGGGAGAAGGAGGCGACAGAGGTAGAGAGATCATTAAAGAGTCAGCTGCAGTGCTCCAGGAAACACATGGACTACTCTGCAAGCTGCGTAGAGGCGTAGCCAAGACACTCTTGTCTATCACTGTGTCCCCATCCTCAGCATAGTGTCTGGCACATAGTAGTTGGTAAAGAGATATTTGGTGGCTAACTTACTACTTTAATGGATGAATACAGATGAACTGAGTTAAAGGGCACAGAGAAGGGGGATAAAATGGAAATCTAAGAGACAGAAGAGGAAAGACATGGGAGCTGAGCATATAGTACAGTGTGAGAACATGGACTCTGGACTTGACCTAACACTTACCACCTCAGCTTAGAGCCCAGTACTTCATTAAGCCTCACTGCCCTCATATGTAAAATGGGAATTACAAACATACCTATTTCAAGTGGGGCTCAAATGAATGTCAAGTGCTTAGTACAGTGCTTGGCACAAAGTAAGTACCCAATAAATGCTAGCTATTGCCATTTACATTGAGGAGAGGGGGACAGAGTGCTAGGCTGTTTGAATGAGTGCCATGGTGACAAATGGATATAAGAAAAGCAAGAGATAAAGGGAGGTTTGTAGGATTATATTAAATCTTTCTAAAGATTTAACCACAAGTACCACACACACTTTTATGTGACAGACTTGTAAAAAATGCAATTCTATCTTTTCAAATTTTGCAACATGAGAAACAAAAGAGAATATGCAACCCTTGTGCACAATTTCCAGAATCACAGTAAAAGGCACACCTGCTTGTTTACCACCAGCTTGAGAAATGGCACATTTCCCTTGTGCTAGGAGACAGATCAGTGAAAATACTGCTGCATGGAGTATCTGAGGTTTTCCTCCCTATGTTCTCCTCTAGGACTTTTATGGTGTTGCAACTTATATTTAAGTCTTTTATCCATCTTGAGTTCATTTTTGTCTATGGTGTAAGTTGGTGGTTGAGTTTCATTTTTTTGCATGCAGCTGTCCAGTTCTCCCAACACCATTTGTTGAGGAGGCTATTTTTACTTCATTTTATGCTTCTGCCCCCTTTGTTGAATATTAATTGACCACAGAGACACGGGTTTATTTCAGGCCTCTCTATTCTGTTCCATGGATTTCTGTGTCTGTTCTTATGCCAGTACCAGCCTGTTTTAATGACAGCATCCTTGTAATATAGTTTGATATCATGTATTGTGATCTCTCCTACTTTGTTCTTCTTTTTCAGGATTGCTGAGGCTATTTGGGGTCTTTTTGGTTCCATATACATTTTTAGAGTATTTGTTCTAGATCTGAGAAATATGTCATTGGTATTTTAATAAGGATTGTATTCAATCTATAGATTGCTTTGGGCAATATGGATATTTTGATAATGTTAATCCTTCCAATCCATGAACATAGTATATGCTTCCATTTATTTCTGTCTCCCTTTATTTCTTTCTTCAGTGTTGCATAGTTTTCTGAGTACAGGTCTTTTATCTCCTTGGTTAGGTTTATTCCTAGGTACTTTATTTCTTGGTGCTATACGAAATGGGATTTTTTTCCTGGTTTTTCTTTCTGATATTCCATCGTTAAGCAAGAGTCATAAAGGAAAGAATAAACAAATGGGACTTCAAAATAAAAAGCTTCTGTATAGCTAAAGAAAATATCAGCAAAATGAAAAGGGAACCAACCGTATGGGAAAGTTATTTGCCAATGATACTTCAGGCAGGGATTTGATCTCTAAAATATATAAAGAACTCACACAACTCTACTCCAGGAAGACAAACAATCCAATTTAAAAATGGGCAAAGGAATTGAACAGACACTTCTCCAAGGAGGACATACAGATGACCCAGAGACAAATGAAAGGATGCTCAGCATCACTAGCCATCAGAGAGATGCAAATTAAAACCACAATGAGATACCACTTCACACCAGTCAGAATTACCATCATAAACAAATCAAAAAACAAGTGTTGGAGAGGATGCAGAGAAAAGGGAACCCTAGTGACTGTTGGGGGGAATGCAGATTGGTGCAGCCACTGTGGAAAACAGTATGGAATTTCCTCAGAAAACGAAAAATGGATCTGCCTTTTGACCCAGCAATTCCACTGTGGGGATTATAACCTAAGAATCATGAAACACCAATTCAAAAGAACCTATGCACCCCAATGTTCATATCAGTGTTATTTATAATAGCCAAGTGCTGGAAACAGCCTAAGTGCCCATCAGTAAATTAGTGGATCAAAAAACTATGGTATATTTACACAATGGAATACTATGCAGCAGAAAGAAAGAAGGAACTCTCACCTTTAGCAACAGCATGGATGGAACTGGAGAGCATTTTTGCTGAGTGAAATAAGCCAGGTAGTAAAACACAAACACCATATGATCTCACCTATAAGTGGAACCTAATCAACAAAACAAACAAGAAAGCAAAATGTAACCAGAGACACTGAAATAAAGAACAAACTTACAGTAACCAGAGGGGAAGGGGGAGGGAGATAATGAGGAGGGAGAGAGAAGGAGAAGGGTCATCAAGGGACACGTATAAAGGATCCATGGACAAAGCCAAAGTAGGGAGGGATTGATTGTGGGAGGTAGAGGTGGATGAGGCAAGGGAAAGTGGTGGCAGGAAAATGGAGACAAGTGTACTTGAACAACAATAATAAATAAGTAAATAAATAAATAAAAAGAAATGGTGCATTTCAATAACCTTGAACCATGGGTGCTCCTCTGAATCATACCCATACACTTAATTCCCCAAGAGGAAACGACTTTCTTGAACTTGGTGTTGGTCATTCTTTCACTTTTCTTTATAGTTCTAACTTGTATCTGTGTATGCATGCTTTAGTAACGTATTTCTTAGCTTTGCATATTTCTGAATAGTATGTACATCGAATCATAAGATACATTCTTTGCAACCGGCTTTTGCTGAGCATTAAGTTTGTTGAGATTCATCTCTGTTGATGTCTGTAGCAATAGCTCATTCATTTTCACTGATGTGAGATCCCATTTTATGAATATACCATAATTTATTTATCCACTCTATGAACAGTTGGACAGTTGGTTTGTTTCCAGTTACTTAGACATTATAAACAATGCTCCCTGGAGCATAGAGACAAGAGATTATTCTAGGAATATACACTTAGAGGCAGAATTGATGATTAACAAGTTATCTCACCTTCTTAGTTAGATAATGCCCTTTGGTTTTCCAAAACATTACCTCAGTTTTGAAAGACTTAAATAATGGGTCTGTTCAAAGACTTGAAAATGTTTCAAATTAATCCACCCAGAAGTATGAACCAGAAAAAAGAGAGCAAATGTTTTTAAAACTCTCACCTCTGTCCGGGCCTCAACATCACAGGCAGTCGCGGCAATGGCGAGAGCAGCTTTGCTCTGCACGACCGTGTTTGCAGAGTGCAGCGGGCCGATGAGCGCATGCGTGATGTCGTGGCTCTGAATGATATCGCGCAGGGCCACCTGCGTTGCCATGTTTGTCAGCACAGTGGCAGCGTTGGCAATGGCTCCATCTCGTTTACTGGACAGGAGGTTTATTAGTGGGCCCATACCATCAGCTTCGGCAGCAGCACTGGGTAAAGGAATGCAAAATGAGTGTCATTCATCCAAGTCCAAGAAATTATCTTTGGAATGTACAATGAGCTAAAAACAAATAAGTACATAAATACAATTCTAGAAATAAATTAATTTACAATGTGATGAGCCCAGGATTGAGGCTGTAGCGATTTAAATGAATTCTGGGAATATGTCAGGTATGAATGAATTTAAGTAATCCTTTTCCTACATCTGTAGCTTTCAGTTATAGAAAAATGTGTAACTACTTAGAAATGCTTCTACAGATATCCATTTTTATTTTATTTTAGTCTTAAAGATTTTATTTATTTTTAGAGAGAGAGAAATGGAGGGAGAAAGAGAGGGAGAGAAATGTCGATGTGATAGAGAAATATCTATTGGTTGCTTCCTGTACAAGCCCCAGCAAGGAACCCACCTGCAACCCAGGCATGTGCCCTGACTAGAATCGAACCAGCAACCTTTTGCTTTGCAGGACAAAACTCAACCAACTGAGTCATGCCAGTCAGGGTGATAGATGTTCATTTTTAAAATCAGTGATCCTTACAAGACCAGGAAATTCTATTCAAAGAAAGTCTATTAAAATATTCCTAACCAGCAGGAAAACATGGCTTTAAATAGGAGGAATGAGTGAGCATGAGAACTCTTGATTAAGTTCAAATTCTTTAGCCCATCCTTCCCTTCTTCAAATTATGTTGCTAATTATTGGCAGAGGTTAGCACATTTGAAGGCAGCAAACCATTTTGCATGTGAATATTGCTTTTATAAATTAAACATCAAAAATCAAAGTCATGACATTGACATAAGTAGGTAATTTCAGTAATGTAGGCATATTCAGTTGTTAAATTTATGATTTCTCATATAAAAAGATTACAATATATTAACATTTTTAAATAATTAAACTAAATATCCTTTTAAGATCACTATACTTTCTATAGTCCTTCATTTGTAAATACTTAAGAAGTTCATAAAATAGTAAATATAAAAAAGGGATCATTTTAATGACTATAAGACAATCAATGATGTGCTATAATGTTTGCGATGGCTTCCAATAAGAGATATTCCAAGCAATAAGATATATAAAGCATCTGGTTTCAAAGGAAGATCCAAAATTGTGTTAAAAATTCATTTAAATCATCATTCGTTTTATCATAGGAATAAAGGTAATGAAGACAATAAAAGCATGCTTGAGACTCCAATAATATCCACATCTATTTTAAGTTTATATTGGCACATTTTCCAAAATTTACAGCTATTTTAATAGCCCCCCAAACAAGAGAGGCTGTGTGTGTGCCCCACCTCCCCATAGTCTGATGCACTGAACTTAGCCGGCACTGTCACTTGCATTTCCTGATTGTAAAGGAGAACTGACAAACTTAAGCACAGAAGCTATCACAATTGTGCAGAAAATGAATCCTCGATAAGGAGACCGCTAGCTGCAGGTGAAAGGAAGCTATGGTAGTGATGCAAACTGGCTCGGAGGGAGCCTGAACAGCAGAGACTGGGGACAGAAATGACAAGAGGTGGCAGCTCTGAAGAATAAGGGCTGGGTTGGTGTTGACCTTGAAGGTACTTCCCACCCTGGTTTATACATAAATCCACCCAGAAAGCACACCATGCTAATACCAAGGCAAAGTCAGCACCTGATTCCATTTCTCCCTTATTTGCTATATATTTGTCCTTCTGTGGTGTCTCTGGACAGGCATCCCTTAAAACTAAAATTTGGTCAGATGACATTTAACCCAAATTTATCGATATAAGAATATTGAGAGCAAATTAATTTCCTTTCTTAGGGAATAAACACTTTTAAGATAATGTCACATTCAATTCTCTCTTCTATTATTAATTGACATGGTGGTCTTTTGATTTTATGAATATAGGAGAATTTGGGGGGCTCTAATTTATTTGTTTATCAGAAACTTATTATATTCAACTTACAGTTGAAACACTGAATTAAAAAAACTTACAGCAAGAATTTTAAATAATTTTAAACAATTAATATATTGTAACTAATTAATACATTCCTAAATCTTTCCAAAAAGCATTTTTCCCTCTGACTTATTTTTCAGGCACTTAACACAATCAGTTCCTTAAACCAAATACTTTTTAGTTTTTCCCTTATTATAAATATACCTTGGTTAAAATGCACCAGTCCTTTGTCATTTAATGGTTTTTCATTTGATAACGTTCACTGGTTAAAACATCTCGGAGAATAAAGAACGAGCACACAGTGGAGGTGTTTCAGTGGCACCCACGACAGAAGCCAGAGTGTATCAGGTAAATCCACACCAATAAATTCTCAAAGGCTTTGTCTGCTGTGTATCAGGGAGCTTTTGGAAAATTTAAGTGACTACACAGGGTCATGCTGCATCGTTTTAATCTCTCCTGTTTAAAAATAAATGGGGTCATGATGATTAATTTCTCTTGTTTATAAATCAGGTGTGCCTCTGCTCACAGCCTTTCTGCTTGGGTTTTGTCTCTGCCTTTCTCCTGTACAAAGTCATATTTGGCTTTGGTTCATTTATAATTCACCTCCTGCTCTCTTCTTTACTCTTCATGGAGACAGTAAAGGGAAGTACATAAAAAACATGGTTGTTTAAAACACCAGAGACTCCAGCACAGAGTGGAATATGGCTTCCACTAACCTGAACGCAGCTGCCCGCACAGGAAGACAGACCGCGCACACAGCTGGGAGAGCTGCCTGCACGATGTAGACATGTCTGCCCGTGACTGTGTGTGGCTCTGTTCATGTGGGAAAAGTATTGCAGTGGTTAATTTATTATGGTAAAAAGCCAAGCTATTATTCTTACCTAAAAACTAGTTTCAGTTATAAGAGTGTAGAATTTGTACTTTAAAAAAAAAGAATTGTGTTTATTTTGTGTCTCTCAAACTCAAGACATCCGTTTTACTTCTCCCTGTCTTAAACACACAAGTGGAAGCCTGCCATGTTCTAGAGCACATTTCAGTCTCCTAGATGGTGCAGCGCTATCTGAGTGAATGGGGCAGAAGTCACACTGCTTGGTTAGAATGTCCAGAATTACAGGGCCATACGACATCACAATAATCTGAAAATAGTTTCTGATATTTACTATCGTTAGTCTCCACCCAGGTGCAGTTCAATGAGATTTTTATATGTAAATTCAGAAAAGAATGAAGCTGAAATTAAATTAGGGAATGTACAAAAGCATCTGTTTATATCACTTGATACATGTAAAAAGAAGTCAAGTTTGACATGTCATGTGTATCCAACCTGTTACCCAGTCCTGACTACGTTCCACCTCCATATTTTTCAAATCTCTCTTCTCTCCATCTCTCTCTCTCTCTAGTGGAATCCGATCCACCATACTCTCTTGTGAATTAGTATAAATATTGTCCTGACTGGTCTCTCTTCATCTCCTCCAATCCTTTTTCCATCTTACAGCTAAAGAAATCTTTTAAAATGTTTTATTGTATTTTTTCCATTACCATTTAGTCCCCTTCAATCACCGCACTGTTGTTCATGTCTGTGTGATCTTTTAAAATAATCCATGTAATTATGTTGCTCCCTGCTTAGAACTGTCGTGGCTCCCATCACTCAGATGAAGCTCCAATATCTCACGTGGCCTCCAGACCCCACGTGAGCTGAGCCTGCCTCCCTCACCTCCCACATTCCCTGCCACCCCTCTGGTTGCTCAGTGCTCTGGGTCTCTCGGACTGGCAGGACTCTGTCACACCTCAGGGCATTCCCATATGCTGTTCCCATTTCTTGACACTCTTCCTTCTGGAATATTCCCATTCATCTGTCAAGGTTCCACACAAATTTCTCAAGGAAACATTTCTGACCTCAAAACTAGGTTAGGTCTCTTTTTCACATGAGCTCAGAGCAGTTATTTGCTGAACAGGTATACATATATTTCTGTTTTAAAAAAAAGATGTTTGGCACAAATGTGCACAATCAGAGAATGCAGCAATTTTGAAATATTATTTTACAGCACTTGTTACAGAAAGGAATTCAACACAAAGTCTTTAATAAGTGCCCAAACCCCACAATAAGAAAGCACTTACAGCCCTGGCTGGTGTGGTTCAGTGGATTGAGTGCTGCCTGCAAATCAAAGGTCACCAGTTCCTTCTCAGTCTAGAGCACGTGCCTGGGTTGCAGGCCAGGTCCCTGGTGGGGGGTGCATGAGATGCAACCACACATTAATGTTTCTCTCCCTCTTTCCCTCCCTCTCTCTAAAAATAAATTTTAAAAATCTTTTTTTAAAAAAGCACAGCCTGCACACTAACAACATTAAAAAATTCAATTACGCAAATGGTGTCTATTTCTAGTTCACTAAAAACTGTGTGATTTCATGTCTGCTTTGCATTCATGTTCCCTTTGTCCAAAACACCCTTCCCTACACCTCCTGCACCGCTGCCTGAGGCACTGGAGTTCGCCCTTCAAATCCTGCTCAACCACCCTTTCCTCTGTGAAGCCATCTGTGACAGTCACTCCCCCTCCTTGTTAATCACTCCCTCCTCTATGATCTGTCTGCACCTGGCACCTACTTCTTAGAGGCAGTGTTCGAGTCTTATTTACATTCCCAGTGCTTACAAGTCAATATATTTTAATGGACTTGGGACACCTCGAAGGGAGTGATGGAGAAAACCTCTGTGGGTGTTGAAAAGGGGAGAGGGAACAGCACTCAGCTCAACTTGGAGTTTGCAAGAAGGGAGAGGACCCAACAAAATTGGGATCCCCACTTGTATCATTCACAGCTGCTGTTGAAATTGGGGTATTTCCTCCCCGCCCCTGATGTTTCTGCAATTATATCATGAAGTAACTTTTGTTTTAAGATTTGATTTTATTTTTCAGAAAAAGGTAAAGGGAGGGAGAAAGAAAGTAAGAGAAACATCAGTCAATTGCCTTCTGCATGTTCCAAATTGGGGACCTGGCTCACAACCCAGGCATATGCCCTGACTGAGAATTGAACCTGCGACCTGTTGGTTCACAGGCTGCCACTCAATCCACTGAGCCACACCAGCCAGGGCTATATCATGATGTAACTTTTAAATGCAGTTTTATAAATGAAATCTTGCACTTTGGACACTTTTTGAGGGATCCTTCCATTTTATACACCAAGGGTGCCTTGTCTTTGCAGACATTGTTGACTGTTTATTTTGGTTGTGTCATCAGATGACACCATTGGGTACCTCTCAGACTCTGATCCTTGCTGCAGTTTTGAGGTTCCCATTTAATGCTTCGCCAAAGACTGGTTCTGTGAATCAAGGGTGACCTTGGGCAGCACAGAAATCTGTTTAACAGAGCCCACATACATGGTGATGTGCGTTGGAACAGATGGTAATACTGGCAATCAGAACCTTGTTTGTTAACAGTGATTGCAACCACCCCGCCCCCAGCATGACTTCTCCTGTGGCAGCAGACACGCTGCAGGTGGTCGGAGAGGGGCACGTGCAGCAGCCCCTCGGGGTTGGCGTGTTTGAGCCTTGCGGGCTCCCAGTGCCTCTGTACAGGTGTGCGGGGGTGGGACACCGGCCATTATGAGAAACAGGTTTCCTGGTTATCACGGCCAGATTTCGAATGCTGTGAACAGGAGTCCTGATTCTTGTTCCAGCCAGCTTTTCAACAAAGGTAATGATCCAAGATGTCTAGTGTGTTCCTTAAATTGATCGATTCCAGAGCCCAAAACCACTGTGACCCCACTGCAGCCCCACTGCGGCAGAAGACTTCGGTCTGCGCCCTGAACTCTGGCTGAACTCCAGGACTGATGAAAGCAGCCAGGAGGATTTTCTCCTTTTTAAGAAATAGTATTTAAAGAAGCTTATCAGGCCCTGACCAGTGAGGCTTTGTCCCACAAAGTGAAAGGTCACCAGTTCTATTCCCGGTCAGGGCACAGGCCTGGGTTGAGGGTTTCATCCCCAGAGCAGGCCTGTAAGAGAGGCAACCAATCGAGGATCGATGTTTCTCTCTCACATCGATGTTTCTCTCCCTCTTTTTCTCCCTCTCTTCTCCTCTCTCTAAAACTAAAAAAAATAAATCCTTTAAAAAATAATAAAAAACATCAGAAATAAGGGAGAGAATCACAATTAGTCGCCGGGAAATGCTTGAAATGAAGAGTTTTTAAGTGACATAATTATTAAGGTAAAACCCAGCACAGAAACAAATGCACACAGTTTTCCATCCTATAGCAAAATTAAAAATGCAAAAATTATTTAAAAGTATGTGAAACCAAATTGTTTCTCTCATATCGCTTTGCTTTGGTGGGCATGGTTTTGAGACATTCAGAATGTGTTTTCTGCTACAGTTGCTGTGACATCGTGGGTCTCAAGAGAGAAATGCTAGTTGCAAAGAGACTAGTACCTGCTAACCTCCACACGCAGCATGCAGGTTTTTGTCTGGGGAAATCAAATGTAATTTTCTTACAGGTGACATGGACTCCTCATTGACCTATCTGTTCAATCACAATACTTCACTGCTATACACGCCACCTTCTGTTTCAAAAGCTGGAACGCCTGCCAATAATTAACCAGCTGCCATCGGGAATGAACAACTGTCTTCATTTTACATGGCTGGCTTGTCTCCTTATGGAATAGGAATAATGGTCAAGGTGTTATAAAATTCATAATAAATGGCTTTTGCAGTTACCAAATGTTTCTGTTTAGCCTGGAAATCAGTCTATTTACCTATCTGTGGATGACAAGGGACACAACCATATTGTTGATTTTCTTACCTAAATAATTAGGATACCGAATGCTCTAGTGTGACAGCAAATGAAAACCCCCGGCATTTGCCAGGACTGGGTTACTGTCACCAGCTCTAATGTCACTTCTTCAGAGAGGCCTTCTTGGACAAACTCTGTGCTGTCCCTAGGACTCCCTCGCAGCCCGGTGTCCTGTATGCCCTCTCTGACTCTGTGCTGCAGTATTTAATCTGTTCTGTTATCACTTCTGAAAATACCTTTTAAAAATTTCTCAAGTTTTGTTCATCTCCCTGACTAAAATGTAAGTTTCCTGAAAGCAGACGCATGGAACCTTTGTCGTGTTTCCTACTACCTCCCCACCACCGAGAATGGGGACTAGCACACAAGGAACGCCAAGCATTGGTGAAATGATTGCAAAAGAAGCAAAAGATCAGAGGAAATAAGTTCTTTAGCTTTAGGGATAAAATGATAATAGTGGTAAAGTGTGATCCCATCTAGTTCCTGGTAGAAGTTTTGTCCCAGGCTCTGTGATACTGGGCAGAGGGTAACCACCCAGAGGCACAAAATATAACGGACAATCTAGATTCACTTTTTATTGTTTGCTTTATAGTTAAGAAAGGCAAAACTGAGAGAGACTACAAACTTGTTCACAAAGCAATTCAGTCCACAGACACAGGGTCAAAGACGAGGTGTTCTGACTATTAGTGCACTACGTTTTTTACAATCGTCCATTTCTTAAGCTTTAAGAAGTAGAGAATTTTCTAGGGAAAAAAGGCCAGAACCCACTTGGTTCACTTCATTATTCCTCAAGGACTGAGAAACAAGGCAGGCCACTTGATTTATAGCATAATGGGAAATTTTTACTAGCCATTGGATTTTTTTTTTTTTTGCCTTTTCTTACTCTTTATAAGAGAGGGAAGAGGAAGAGAGAAGGGATAGTGGGGAGAGGAACACAAGCAAAGAGTGGATGAAGGTAGGAAGGAAAGGAGGCGAAGAAAACTCAGTCCTCCAAAGGCGCTTGTTGGCGTTCAAGGAACCCTGGTCCTTCCGGTCTGGAGGAATTCAAAGAGATCAGGAAGGCAAAGGGAAACATTTTAGTGGGAAAGATTTGGAGTTCAGAGTCAAGGAGACAGCAAGCAGAAGACAGAGATAAAAGTTGCAAGGGTGGAAATTAAGAGCTTCAACTCCTGAGAGCTCCAGATAGACGCACAGGGCAGATGGCCTCAGCGTGAGGGTCCGCCCCACTCTGCGACCTCAAGCAAAGGCCGTGCCTCTGTTTCCTCATCTGCAAAATGGGCGTGACTACAACATGCCCCACCCCCAGGACTGTGTTTAGGATTTAATGACCTATTCCATTTTGAGAATTTAGCTCAATGCCTGGCACACACATGCCGGCTGTCATCGTCGTCGTCGTCATCATCATCATCATCTGCTTATCCTCTGTGAGCCACACGGGCACAGATTTCCCTATATCCTGTGACAACTTCTTGAATCATAGGAAAATATATTTCCAAATTTGCATGTGTGTGTAAATTTTCATTTTCAGACAGCTTCTCAGCTAGACAGCCAAATCCCCATCATCTGCAGGACTAGAGCTGGGGCGATTTCCTCAGGAGTCCCACCCAAGTGTTTCCATTCAGGTGTGATCACTGAGCAACAAAGGCCATTTCCAGAGGGAAGACAAACCTAGGCAAAAGGCTAATATAAAAGGCCAAGGGTGAGCAAAAATGGAATTTAGGTAGGTTTTGAAGTACTGCTTCAAATTGAGAGAATGAGAGAAAATTCACAAAATATAAAGATAGGCAAACTGTTTAATCATTTCCTCTGAAAATCAGCAACGCTGGAAATTACACCTAAAAGAGGTACTAGCAATCTGAAAATAACATTATGTAAATGTCAGCCTCTGCTCTCTAGGAAATAAAAGCACATGGATAATTTTCTAGTTGAGAATTTCATGAGATTCATGTAGCCTGACAAGACTGGCAGCTAATAAAGTTCAAACTGTGGTGGTCAAGCGGGCATCAACTTACACAAAATGGGGACGTGGAGTCAACTGGTTTTATTGCAAAATATAGCTTTTCATTCTATATATTTCTTTTTTTTAATGATTTTTTTTAGATTTTATTTATTTATTTTTAGAGAGGGAAGGGAGGGAGGGAGAGAGAGAAACCTCAATGTGCGGTTGCTGGGGGACATGGCCTGCAACCTAGGCATGTGCCCTGACTGGGAATCGAACCTGCGATGCCTGGTTCGCAGCCCACGCTCAATCCACTGAGCTACACCAGCCAGGGCTTTTCTTTTTTTTTTAAATGATTTTTTTTAGATTTTATTTACATTCTATATATTTCTTTAAATCCAGAATGATTTTCTCAATCAGAATAGCTTATGTTATAACAACATTCCACCAGGCAGAGAAGGAAAAGTGTCCATTCAGTAAACTTGGATAAAAATAATGCAGAAGTAATTCTTAAGTCCACCACGATGATTGCGCCTATTTAGTTTACCTATTCATTTCGGAAGCCTTTTTAAAGCAGTAAATAACACTTTATATAAGTTCTTCTTAAAAAATATTTTATTGTATTTTTTCTATGATCATTTAGTCCCCTAAATGGTAATGGAAGCAATCATCCTTGATACAAAAATTTGAAACATCCTTAACATGAACCTGAGCTCCCTGGAATATTTTGAAACTAGCTCAAGTATCTTGCAGGACACTCATATTGTGAGCATTCTAATTCAAAGAATACAGCATCTTTCAATAAAGTGAGATGAGTAAGAATTTTAAAACAAAAATAGTCTTCCTTATTATACAAAGTCAAGAACAAAAAACTACCTTTAGGGTAACTACAATAAGAATAGCATTAGTCTATGTTTTCCAAGTGTATTACATTTATCCTACATGCTTATAGAGCACAGCAGATACTCAGCCACAGAACAATGAAAGTGTCAACACATTTTGAAGTGACTGCACCTTAAAAAGGAACAAAGACAAATCCAAACATCTATTAACACACATCTAGCAGTAGAATACTGTCTCTTTAAAAGTATCACAATTAAATGCTTTTCAAATCATTCTCTTTTAATAATGCTTTAAAATATTGTTTTAGACACACTGTAGAGTGTTTCAAATTAAAGTAGTGTGTGGTTCACTAAAATACAGAGGAATTCTTCCATTACCTTTTTTGCCCCTCCCCCAACTTCTTCCCAAACTGCCACTAGGGGTCAGTATGAAGACACAGTTCCTCTCGCTGACAGAAGGGAGAATACAACTGAAAACCCCTCTGAAAACCCCTACACGACAAAGACAATAACTACACATTTATAGCATTATTAAATCCAACCGATACATCGTCTATAACATCAGTTTGCACTTTTCATAAGACTATTTTTGTAAATTGTTGTGGATTATTTCTATAGTCAATATTTCTTTAATAAAAACATATTCTAAGCAACAAGATTACTTATTCTAAGTGAATCTGTGCCTATTGGCCAAGATGTATGATCTGAAAGAGACATTAAAATTTAATTTCAGGATGGGGAATAGGTGGATGTGGGCAAGGTGAGACTTTGCTTGAGGCGATGGGTGTGCCATACAGTGCACAGATAATGTTTTGTCAAGTTGTACACTTGAAATCTGTATGGTTTTATGGACCAATGTCACCCCAATAATAAAAATTTTATTTTCAAAGAGTTATAGTGCACCTCTCTAGCCATCTAAAAAGTGTATGAGGTCTGCACGGAAAGTATCCAGCCAAGGAATATGAAAAATAGAGACATTTATTGAAGAAGATACAAGAAACATTGTACATAGGACAGTGATACTTTAGTCCCCTTCAAAGTAGGCATCTTGGGCCCTCACACAGTTCTCCCAATCACCATCAGCTGCCTTGTCATATTTTTTTGAACCTCATCAATAGTCTGAAATCTTTTCCCTCTCAAAGGTAATTTTAGCTTTGGGAAATGCCAGAAGTCATAGGGTGCCAAATCTGCGCTGTAGGGGGGCTGAGTTACCTAGGTGATTTGATGTTTTGCCAAAAAAACTCTGCACAGGACATGATGGATGAGCAGGCACATTGTTGTGATGAAGCTGCCAATCACCAGTTGTCCATAGCTGTGGCCTTCTGAATCATTCAAATAGTTTCTGCAGAGGAATGTTCAAGAGTAACTCAAAATGTAATGCAGATTCATTGCTTTACTCACTCAGTCATTTTGAATGGCACAGCCACACAGTACACGTCCTCACTCAACAGTGTCTACCACCCCCACTTCTAGTACATTGTAGTCATCATTGTTCACATATGCATATTCCAGTCCATTCTCCTTGTCTTCCAGGATACATCGATGTCATACAAATCATTCTTGTTATATTAACACTGGTTGGACTTTTTCCACAAAGACCTCATATATGCTATCTCTTCCTCTAGAGGAGTGGAGGGGGAAGTAAATCTTGCAGTATTTTGCCAATTTTAAGAGAGGTGGGTTTTTTCCTTCAAAATGACTACAAATTCACTACACTACAGCTTTAAGTGCACTATAAAATATAAGTAATTCTAAGGAATAGCATTAGTCTATACTTAAAGCTACAGAATGAATGAAATAAAAATAAACAGCAAAAATAAATAGATATATGACCATCCCTCAACTCTATTAAACAGGGTAGGAATGAAAAACAAACACACACACACAAAAGCCTTGAAAGGTGCTTTCTGTACACATTCGAGAGATGTAACATTCTAAGACGTCACTTACGGTCGGCCCCACCCTGACAGTACTGAGAGGTCTCACGGAGTTTGGGCGCTGTGAGTAAATAAGTGCTGCCTTCTCCTGAAGTACTTACTGTGTGAAGTTCTGTGTGTGCATGCCTTTTAAATACTTTCTCTACAGATTGTGTGGCTTTCTTGAGCATGGTGCTCCATGAATACTTCTAGCAGGTATTAAAATTACTCAGTTAAAGCTTTATTTTTGTTAGTGAAGAGAAATATTAATACTGATAATATAAAATGACAGGTTATCCATATATAATGAGGACATCCAAAAAAGTTCCCACAGGTCTCAAATGCACACCCATATAGTTTGGGGGTATTCTATCTCTTTCTGGGGTCCTTTTTGGGTACACTTCTTACTCTCCCCCGACTGCCTTTGGTGTGGTCCTGACCGCACATCTCACAGTAGCAGGGCAGCCCCTAGAGAGAAGCTCTGTGTCCTTGCTGCCGTGGAGGCCAGCAGGGGCCCAGCAGCCAATCACGGCTTTTTACGTAACCACCATGTATGCTGCCTCCAGAGCTCTATGGAGTCACTGTTGTTACGGGAAGTCAAGAAGGGACATAAAAATTTAAAATACAAGAAAACTGAGATAATAAGACTCAGATTTAGGAAAATCATCAATTTTTTTCATGGACATAACATAGAATAAGGACAAAGAATAGGAGTTAGTATGATATGTATACTTATGATTTCTATGTGTGTATAAATAATAGACTTGATTATGTATTTTCTGTAGCAAAACTGCTTATCTATAGGTGTTAAAATAATTATAGTTATTACTTTGTATATTTTTATTTTATTCACTGTGTTTTATTTCCTAAAATCACTGTATCTTTTGAAAAACATCTAGCAATAACCATAATATTTTGTAATCTTTTCATAGTTTACCAATAATCAAAATTTAGTTAGTGCTGGCAAGGGGAAATGAAAAATATTGATCCCTTTTTATTCTTGGGATTAACTTAAAAACTCTAATTCTGATCAGATCCAACAGATGGCAGTGATGTTATAAATTAATAGTTTAAAATATTAATATATAGGATCTGCCCCTGAGAAGAATGTCAGCCAAGAATAATTCTCTCTGTACTTGCATAAATATTGTAAAACTCTGATATGGCAAATTAGATAGAAGAGTACAGGTAAGTATAACATGAAATTTAGCTGAAAATATCATTCCTCTTAAAAATTAACTCTTTCCTTTCCAAAAGTATTAAACATTGAGAATTGTCAAAAAAATTAGCAATGAATCAGGAAAGGATGGACAAAGGTGTCCAAATTAACTGAGTGTATTATATTTTTATATAAAATTCATTACTACTCTTAGTTCTATTTTCACTTTCATCTATTTCTTTATATGGGATTTGTTTTAATCTTATCAATTTTTACTTATTCACTTAAAAATAATTTTATTTTTCTTTCTCCTGCTATAACTTTATACAAATGGCCCTGGTTGTTTTTGTCCTGTTTTCCTATGTCTTCAATTAACTGTTTTTATTCTTAGTCTTTGCTTTTTCGAATTTTTATCCATTTTAAGTGATCTTTACTTTGCAAATAACAAACCATAAAAAATATAAATAGCAGAATAGTCAAGTGCTAGAAACAGCCTAAGTGCCCATCAGTAAATGAGTGGATCAAAAAACTGCGGTACGTTTACACAATGAAACACTACACAGCAGAAAGAAAGAAGCAGCTCTTACCCTTTGTGACAGCATGGATGGAACTGGAGAGCATTATGCTAAGCGAAATAAGCCAGGCAATGAAAGACAAATACCATATGATCTCACCTAAAGGTGGAACCTAACAACAAAACAAACAAGCAAGCAAAATAGAATCAGAGACATAGAAACAAAGAACAAAATGACAGTGACCAGAGTGGGGGGGGGTGGAGGCAGAAGCATAATGGGGGAAAGAAGGGGAAGGATCAAGTCAAAGAACAAGTATAAAGGACCCACGGACAAAGACAACAGGGAGGGGGGACTGAGTTTGGGAGGTGGGGAGATGGGGGTAGAGCAATGGGGGAAAATGGGGACATCTGTAATTGACCAAAAATTTAAATATTTAAATTAAAAAAAAGACTCCCTTGGTTCTCAGGCCTTTGGACTTGAACTGAATTACACCACCATCTTTCATGGTTCTTCAGGTTGCAGATGGCAGGTCCTGGGACCTCTCGACCTTCACAAATGAGGTAAAATCTGTCTTTCTCTTTCTTTCTTTCTTCTTTCTTTCTTTCTTTCTTTTCCCCTTCCTTCCTTCCTTCCTTCCTCCCTTCCTTCCTCCCTTCCTTCCTTTTTAATCTATGTATATCCTATTCATTTTGTTTCTCTATAGAATACTAATACATTTATCAACTGAGATAGATACAGGGAAAAATTATTTTATTTATTTATAAAAGTTGTCTTCAAGAAATCCTTGCTGTTTTATAAGACAATCTTATCTTGTGTAGAGGAAAGAACACAGACTTTGGAGTCCAACAGACTTGGTTTAACTTCCAGCTTAGCTGTTTTAATAAATACCTGTGCCCAGGAAAATTAGGTAAACTTGCAGAGCCCAAGTTTCTTCATGAGTTGATGCATTATCTCGATAGTTTCATTTTTCAATGAATATAGGTCACATGCCACAGTGCTTGGAATACAGAGAGTACTCCTTTCCAACCTTTCTTCATAGTATTCACCCATAACATGTTGCTTTAAATTGACTTTTTAAACATTTCTACATTTATCTAATATTTATGTCCATTTAAAATGGCTCTTGTAAAAAAATGGATCTTGCAAGTTTTTTCTAAATTTATCAAATGTTGTTATATGTTATCTTTAAGATTTCCATCATTATCCAGTTTTATTTGTACGGGAAGCTTCCACAAGAGTTAACCTGTTACCTGAATTAAACCATCTGCTCATTTTCCAAACAAACCCAAAAACAGTTGAGGTTTTGTAACAGTCATGTGTCACTTCATGACGGGGATACATTCTGAGGGAAGTTTTAGGCGATTTTGTCATTGTGCAAACACCACAGAATGCATTTACGCAATGTGGATGGTGTAGTCTGCTGCACAGCTGGGCTGTATGGTCTAGCCTATTGCCGCTTCTAGGCTGCAAACCTGTACTAATGTTACTGTACTGAATACTGTAGCCAATTGAAAGTATTTGTGTATCTACATGGTATTTGTGTATCCAAACATATCTAAACATAGAAAAGATGAAGCAAAAATATGGCTTGCAGTACTTTTATATGACTGCCATCACCTCAGACACGTAGCATGTTGCCCCTGTGAATTTACAATGGCTACAACATCACTAGGTGACAGGAATTTTTCTGTTCCATTATAATCTGTGGGGATTGCAATGCGGTCGGTCATTGACCGAAACATCCTTATGTGCCGCACGACCGTATCTTTGGAAAACAGGCCTGATGACTTGTTTCCATGAGGGTTTCTGAAGCTTCATAAAGGTTTTATCCCAAGACAGTCCATCTGAAAGAAAACGTAAACTTGCTTGAAAGCCAAAATATTAGTGTCGAGTGAGCGTCTCTGTACTTTGCATTAGCAGGATTGCAAGTGGTCAGATTAGCCAGGGCCAGGGCTGCAGCTTCCTTAACCTCTTCATTGTCGCTTTCTAGCAACTGAACCAACTGCGGAACCCTACAGTAAAAGGAAAGGTGAAATGTAACTTCGCCAACATCCATATCACCTAGAATATGGTAACCTAAAAATGTACAGAACGGTTTTTCTGGTTTGCTTACCCTGATGACTTAAAAATTCTTTGCTGCCTGAATTCTCACATTGCTGAGACAGCGTGGGAAGCAGCAATTTCAGGCCCATTGCTTTCAGAGTCTTAAAGGACTACCTTTAAAGGCCCTTTTCAACCTCTTGTTCACAAAATAGTTTTCTGTTTTCAGTGTTCACAAGCCAAATGAAAAAAATATTAGAATTTTGCTGCAAACACTCTCCAAAATATGATAGGAATTCAAACTATTTGCTAGTTTTAGTCACAGAGCCTAAACTACATAAAAAATATCTATTTAACTTTTAGTTCACAGTGGTTATGCAAAATGAGTTGGGGATATTGCTCTTCTTTCTGTTCCCTTATATGATATCAATACTATGGCAAAGAAAACTCTATAACAAGAAAGCAGAGTTTCAGGTTTATCAAGAACTTACTTAACAACAGTCAGGGGCCTGGCATGGTGCTGTGTTCACACGTGCCATCTTCTCACTGCAGACAAACAAACACCTGTTCATCTGACGTTTACTTTAAACACAAACCAGTATTTGAAGAGTAAGACCTATCAACTGGTGAGCTGGAGAAAGTAAAAATGAGTAATAAACTATGATTCCATAGTTTATAAGTTTGTATAAAAATCATAATCATCTTCTATCCTAAGTTACAATATATGGTGATGTATCACAAATTAAAATAATTATTTAATTGATAAATTATCACAAACATAATCTAAGCATATGTGAACATGTTTTTTATTTGAAAACAAGTAAATTTATGAGTTTAAGCACATGCCATAATAATTCACACCTCATTATAAAATACTAAATTAAAAACCAAAGTATTTTTAAGGTTCTTTTCATTCCCTAATGTTTTTCTCTTGATTTCAAAGATTTTACTTATTTTAACTTTAGACAGAGGGTAAGAGAAGGAGAAAAAGAGGGAGAGAAACATTGGTGTGAGAGAGAAACATCAATCCATTGCTTCTCACTCCCACCAGGGAACGAACTTGCAACCCGGACTTGTGCCCAACCAGGAAGTGAACCAGGGGCCTTTTGCCCTGCAGTGTGATGCCCAGCTCACTGAGCCACAGCTGTGGGGCCTCATTTGATTTTTTAAATAAATCACAATCTCATATCTATGCTAAAGCAAATATTGTTTCACCTAAATTAGAATATTAAAAACATTTTTTGTTTTGTGTTTCATAGTTAATTCTAAATAAGTTATGATTTATTAAAAAGCATATACTAGAAAAAATATATTAAACCAAATTCTGTTTTAATGCATAAGAAATACCAGAAACTACTTTGAAAAAAGTTTCCTTCACTAAACTTTGTCATTGGTTTGATCCTCCATTAACTTTTATGAAGTCAATTTACATGATTAAAATAGAAGAATGTGTGATGTGTGCTGTTAGGATGCTGATATACGAGCAGAATATTCTGTTAAAATAAGAATCTGCAAAAATGCAGATACTAATTGAAATTATAACATCTACATGCGGAACTAATTAATGAAATGTATTTTGATTAATAGTGTTTTTCAGAAATACTTTTAGAAATGACCACTAGATTTTCATTTTAAAATTAATATATAATTAGTCTTCTTTCAACAATAACTCTTAAATTGCCCCTTTCACAGTTGTAGTATCACATTCAGATGCCACCATACTTGCAGATGCTCTTGGGCTTGGCTCACCTGACACATGGGTGTCTGCTGAGCAATCTGTCCACTACTGGCATGAGCTAAATTACTAACGCCTCTGTTCATTTGTCTTAACACAATCAGGAACCATGTCCTATCATTTTAATTCCTTGGTCCTTTTATTTAAAATTAGAATTCAGGCCCTGACCAGTATGGCTCAGTTGAATGTTTTCCCACAAGATGAAAGGTCACCAGTTTGATTCCCGGTCAGAGCACATGCTTAGGTTGCGAATTCTGTGCTGGCTGGGGCATATACAAGAGGTAACTGATAGATGTTTCTATCTCACATAGATGTTTCTTTCCCTCTCTTTCTTCCTCCCATCCCCTTTCTCTAAAAAAATTAAATAAAATTTTAAAAAATTAAAATAAAATTAGAATTCAGACAGGCCATAACAGTTTCATTAGAAAGCTGCAATTAATATATACTTAAATCTCAACTATGTGGCTTTTAAAATGTTTTAAAATATATACAGTCCTTGTTAGTTTTTCTGAATAGACAAGATCTGAAATTTTCTCAGAGCCTCTGAACTAAATTGCTTAAATTTATAATTAAGACTTCCCTGATGGCTCTAAGTCAACCACACTAAACAGAGCACACTGAGTGCGGATTCTATCGGGAAAATCAGCCAAAAGAATTAATTTAAAAAGCCTAGCCTGGCTGGTGTAGCTCAGTGGTTTGAGCGCAGGCTGCGAACCAGGCATCACAAGTTCGATTCCCAGTCAGGGCACATGCCTAGGTTGCAGGCCATGGCCCCCAGCAACTGCACATTGATGTTTCTCTCTCTCTTCCCATCCCTCCCTTCCCTCTCTAACAATAAATAGATAAAATCTTTAAAAAAAAAAAAGCCTAAGTCTGCAGTATGTAATTGTTGCATTAAAAAATAGTACATATGCAACTATTGGGAAAAATTTAAAATAATTTAAATACTCTGGGCAATTAGTTCTTTAGTCCTGCTGACACTGTTCTCAGAATCCAGCTGTGCTCAAAGGTCCCGGCTGCAGCGCAGCTACAACAGATTTAAAGAATGTATTAACATAGTAGCCAAGTACCTTCATTGAATTGCTACACTGAGAAGTGTTTACATTTTAATTAAGCAGATAATAAAAATGGCAAGGTAATTATGCTATTAATAGAGGGACATCCTTTTAAAATTACATTTGTTCAGTATCACTAAAATAAAAAGCATAAGCTTTTGTAACTGAAGATAAATCTGTATGTGATGAGCTTTTCTTCACCTCTTCCCAGAAGTCGCTATCGTGCCACCTCTGCTCCTGCTGAGATGTCAATGCCAGTTCAGTAACCTCCTGGCCACGTGGTCATTAGCACCCTCCTCCTCCTGATGCCAGGTCAAAGGCATGCTGATTTGGGCTTTCCATGATTAAAATGCATGGTAAAACTTTACTCAATAACAAAATTTAAAGAATGTGTGTTACGTGTTAGTTTCAACTGTGTTTTTGACATGCGATAAGAATGCATTACCAATCATACAAAAATTTTTTTGATGATGAGTGGAAAGTAAAAAATATGCTATAAATGAACACAGAGGGGTACAATGTTTTTAACAAAAGCATAAGGAGTGACATTTGTTAAAACGTAGTTAAGAATGGAGTTTTCTAACTGTGGAAAATTATTTAAAACTCTTTCATGATTATTTACTTTCAATACGGAAATATGAGAAGATAACTTTTTTAATCCTTATAAGCTTTTAGAGTTTATCATTGTTACTAATATCAAATAAGGCCTGTCTAAAATAGAGTAAGTCACCCCTGATCTGGCTGGGTCTGGCAAGAGAGGCCAAGGCAGGCCATGGCCGACATAAGTAGGGGACACAAGACACACAGGTGCAGTCTAGCATGGAGGCAGGAAGGTAGGGGTGGTCATTGTGGATGTGGCCAGGTAGACAGTGTGAAGAGGTAAGTAAACCAACAAAAAGAGAAGAATCAGGTAAATGAAAAAGATATCAGTCCATCCTGTCGCACTGGCCCTGGGAGGAGAATCGGTTCTGTGCTAGCACTGTGTCCTGAGCAGAGAGGGGGCAGCCCCACCCACAAATGTGATAGCCAAGGCAGTTCAGAGTCCTTAGGGTCATTTTTGTTCTGCAGAAGCTGTGAATGAAGAGACACTCTCAAAGCCCCCTGTCCTGCCAAACAACAGAGGGTCCACTCTTTGGGATTTGTGGACAGAAAGAAATCTTGAATCTTTGTGGAATCAGCTCTTTCTAGAGGCTCTAAGAATCAACCTATCAGACCAGACTGAGAAAATTACTAAACCTTCTGTGTGTGCACCCACTGGATTTACAGATTCATTGGGCTCACTTTTCCAGTGTTTGTACAGTGAGTCAACAAAGGTAGAAACAATTTAGGAAGGAAGGAAACTATGCCAGAAAGGATAGAGAAAGGTTTCCAGCTGAGTGAACTAAGTCATAAAGTGTAAACTTTCACAGTAAACAGATGAAACCTGCAAGACGAAGGCGAAGGATCTCTACTGCAGAGCATGTGGGCAGCTGGTGGAGTGATGTCAGGGTAGCTGTAAATCTGGTCCCGTCTGGAAAATGAGGGTGCTGCAAAGCAATAAAAGTTAACTTTTGTTGTGTGCTTGGTTGGTATTCCAAAGCATCAGGTCAAAGTACCTGAGGTCGTGCACAGGGCATTGCACATGAACTAACGTGTACTACATACGCACTGCAGATGAGCTAGATGGAAGCTATGGTGTGAGGAAGCTGACAGCATATTTAATGCAGGGTGGGGTGCACTAAGTAAAGCATGAGGAAACACATTGTGAAGTTTCTTACAGGGAGATCGAAAAGCCAGTTATTTTACTGAAACCTTCAGTAGCAGTGGAATTAGTAAATGTGATGTTCCCTCTCAGCCTAGCCATTTGAAGAACATTGGTACCAATAGGTCAAAACAAAATTTTCAAAATCAGAATCCAGACTAAGGACCTAAACCAGAGCGAATGTGTGCAAAAATTATGGCGTAGCGTAAGTTCTATGCTCCAGAGCACAATAGAGTGTAATTGATCAAGAAGAAATGGATATCCAATGCCCATATCGTAGCACAAGATGGAAGGATCTCTGATTCCAAGCTAGGGCATCTAGAATTGATCCTGTTTACTCTAGTCCAAGAGTTATCACATTGGAGTCTATAGATCCAGAAGGCATAGGTGGGCTTCTGGCAGCCTATGAACTCCCTGAAGGTGATTACAGGCAGATTGTTGAGCAAATGTGCAGTCAGGGTGGGGAGGCTCTTTCATTAGATTTTCAAAGACATTGAAGACCCCTCAAAAGCTGAATGTAGATAATGTACTTGGATGTGTTTGGAAGTTATCAGAAATATAGGCAAGAATTCAGAAAATAAGCCAAAATTATTTGGGATTCAGAAGCAAATAAGGAGTCAGCTGAAACATAAGCATGAGTAAGATTACTCAGAGAGATTTAAAAGACAAGATAGAAGTTGGGAAGGCAAGTTTCATATTGAAATGATAGGCAGATGAGAGGTAGCAGGCAAAGGCAGGGTTGGTCTGATGATTAGGATCATCATCAGGGAAGAGGCATGTTAGGGAAGGCAAGGGGTAAAGGAGTTGTCCCGTGGAAGAGGCAATCAACAGTCTGGAATGCCACAACGAGATCAGTAAAGAAAAACACTGAAAATGTATCTGCAGGGTTTGGGAGTTGGGAGGTCAATGTTAAATTCTACAAGGACCATTTTTGCAGGATGATGGATCAGAAATCATGTATAGAGGTGGTTAATGGATGGCAATAAGATGAAGAGGTGAAGCTATTTAAATGACTTGTCTTTTGATTGAGAGGTTGAGTAAGAAGAAAAGGAGAAAAAGAGGGTCTTGAAGCAGAGGAAAGAAAGGAGGAAACAGATTTCCATTAACTACCTCTGGTTAATGAACAATTATGAGCCCCACGGAATGTTCTAAATTTATATCAGCTTCCTCCTACACAACCAGTGGGACCAGGAGAAAAGTAGCACATTAGTGTTACAATGCCACATCATCATCCAAAACTGGGCAAAGTACTCTACTGCCATCTCAACTGATGGGGAAAAAGGCAAAGGGGACCCCTATAAGCCTTGTCTGTTTATTAAAGCCAGGCCAAGGCAGAGCACTCCTCATTCCTTGGGGAATAAAACATTAAAAACCAAAATTACGAAGGAGTGCCTAATAGGTATGAAAGAAAGAGAAAAGAGATGGTCTCGGGATAAGATTTCTGGAAGAAAATAGTAAATAAAACAAAAACAATAATCAAAAGTATAAAAAAGGTATTATAGAAAAAATAGTTTCCTATGTTAGCAAAAATAAGCAAAACGTGATTCTGGAGTTCAAAAGTCTTTACGATGTTACAGGTAGGAAGAGAGAGAATCTCAGACACATTTTGGCAAAATTGTCTAATTCATAGGATGACAGATTCTACCTAAACACAAAAAGAAAGCATCTTACACACAAAAGAATGAAAATCAGGTTGGCCTTAGACCAGACTCCATAAAAGCAAGGTTAATAGAAATATTAGGAGAAAATGTTATAGCAGAAGAATTCCAAACCCAGCTAAACTGTCATATACAGGGTGGGGCAAGAGTAGGTTTACAGCTGTGAGTATGTGCAACATGTTTTTTTATTGTATTATTGTTTATTCATTGTATTATTTTCCATTCAAACAACTATAAACCTACTTTCATCCCACTGTGGATGTACAAAGGCAATAAACATTCACAGATAAGGAGGTCTCAAAAAATATCCTACTCTTGATTATTACCAAAAAATTATTTTTTAAAGATTTTATTTATTTATTTTAGAGAGGGGAAGGGAGGGAGAAAGAGAAGGAGAGACACATCAATGTGTGGTTGCCTCTCATTTGCCCCTTTCGGGGACCTGGCCTACAACCCAGGCATGTGCCCTGACTGGGAATCAAACTGGTGACCGACCCTTTGGTGCTTAGGCCAGTTCTTAATCCACTGAGCCACACCGGCCAGGGCTGCAAAAAATATTTTTAACAGAAAAAATATATTCTGGTTAATTGAGAAAATCAAAAATAAAATCTTAAGAATGAGTATGTTTTATTATGAGAAATTTATTATTACAAGTAATGTGTACTCAGAGAGACCTAGTGTGTACAGAGCTCCAGATGGTAAATGTGAATGGCATGGCATGGCATGGAATGGCAAAGTGATTCCCAGAAAATATAGGTTTGTATAGATTTTTGGGAGGAGAATCTATAACCGTCTGATGTGAAATTTACAAATATTAGGGAAAAAAGAGTTACAAAGCAAAAATGATAAATATTGTAGTTATACTGTTTATCTTTAAAATAACCATTAAAATTTTTTAAATCTATGTAACAAATAAAAAAAGAAAACAAAGGACATGGCATAGAAAAATAAAAAGCAGAAAACATAAAACCTGATGTCAGAAATAAGGCCAAATACAATAGTTGTAAAAATAAATCCAACAATGTTTTATCACCTTGTCTTTGGATCTAGCGGTAGTGAGGGTTTCTCAGTATTGCTCATTTCTGGGGGCCTCGCCATGTCTTGTTCGTTCCCTTAACCCTACCCACCTGCCCTTGTGAAAGTAGCCTCTTTATTCATCTCTGTATTTAAACCATCTGGAGTTCACAGAGTTGTTTTCTGCCAAGATCATGTTTGATAATGCATAGCAATCTTGATATCAAATCAGAATATAAAGCTAAAAAGCAGTAAGTGAAATTTTAAAAAAAAAATCAGTAGTGGATATAAAATAATATTAAATAAAACTAATATAAAGTTATAAGAGAAAATTAACAGAAATAACAGTGGGAAACTTCTAACATACCACTCTTCATCTGTGAGAGATCAAAGTAAATTAAAAATAAAGACAAAGAACTGTACAATATAATTTATTAAGTAAAGCTAAAAGATAAATAGCAAACTCTACATGCTATAGGAAATACACCTTTTAGTCTACACAACAAGTATTCATTCACTTATGTCATTCATTGTTACCCTTACTTTCTAGAATTCTGTCTTGCATATAGCATGCATATAATAAATATTTGTTAAGTAATAGGCAAAGGGTATACCTTTTCAAGTTGCATAGAATATTTGGACACACTGATAATATACTTGGCCTCAATGAAAATGTAAAGCAAAACTTGTATTTTTCAAAACTACAAATTAAAAATTATTAATTAAAAAAATGTGTCTCTGTGTCCTGGCTGAGAAATGGAATCTGGGATTCACTGTAGGTCTTTCCCTCAGAGGATTGGCCCAATACACTGGTATGGTCAAAAGTCTGACTAAGATACCTGTTTCATAGGACTAAAGTTGGAAATAATATAAAGCCGTCTTTGTATTATTTAATATTTATATCAATTGTGGTGCATATTTTTCAAATGTTGGCCATAATATGTCTAATCATACTTCCAGGAGAGCATCATGGACACAAGAAAGTCCAGAAAAGGGAAGAAAATGATCACAGGATAACCTGAGAACATGATTATTGAGAGAAACTGAACAAGACAAGGATCCTTCAGTCTATAAAAGAGGTAGTTGAAGGGAACATGAAAAAAATCACAAATGGCATAAATGAAATAAATTCCAATTTAGGGACAGCTGTAATAAAACAACAATAAAAAATTCAGATTTAGTAATTAGATTATAAAATATCAGGAGACTTAATTAAGAAGTAGAATGTAGTACATTCATAAAACATTAAGTGCCATATGGAACTTAAAGATGATCTGGTCAAATTTTTATGTGTTACAAATAAAGAATGGAGCCCTGGCTGGTGTGGCTCAGTGGTTGAGTGCCAGCCTGCAAATCAAAGGGTCACAGTTCAATTTCAAGTCTAGGGCACATGCTTGGGTTGTGGGCCAAGTCCCCATTAGAGGGCATGCAAGAGGCAGCCACACATTGATGTTTCCCTCTCTTTCTTCCTCCCTTTGCCCCTCTAAATAATAAATAAATAAAATCTTTTTAAAAAAAGAATGGATTTCAACAACTGGTGCTGGGTATATTGGATATTCACATGCAAAAGAATGAAGTTGGATATCTACCTTACACCATATACAAAAACAACTCAAAATAGAACAAAAACCTAAATATAAAAGCTAAAAGCCATAAAACCATTGGAAGAAAACACAAGGGGAAAGCTTCATGTCATTGGATTTAATGCCATTAAAGATTTCTCGGATTTGACACCCAAAGCACAGATGAAAAAGAAAAAATAAGATAAATTGGACCACATCAAAGTAAAAAACTTTTGTGCATCAAAGGGCACAATCAACAGAGTGAAAAATAACCTACAGAATGGGAGAAAAGTTTTGCAAACTATGTGATAACAAGTTAATATCAGAATACATAAAGCTCTTCTGCAACTCAACAACAATAACAAAAATAGACCACTGGGTTAAAAATAGGGAAAGGATTTGAATAGACATTTCTCCAAAGAAGATATGCATATAGTCAATAAGCACAAAGAGAAGATGCTCGACATACTAGTCATTTTAGGGAAACGCAAATGGAAACAGTGAAATAATCATTTCACCCCATTAGAACACTCTATCAAAAAATTGGTGGGAGGAGGTTGAAGAGGTTATAGGGGGATAAATGGTGATGGAAGGAGACTTGACTTAGGGTAGTAATCATAATACAATATACAGATAATGTATTATAGAATTATATACCTGAAACCTATATAATTTTATTAACCAATGTCACTTCAATAAATTCAATAAAAAAGAAAATATTAAAAATAAGTGTTGCCCTGGCTGGTGTAGCTCAGTGGGTTGAGCGTGGCCTGTAAACCAACAGTTTGATTCCCAGTCAGGGCACATGCCTGGGTTGCAGGCCAATCCTCAGTGGGGACATGTGAGAGGCAACCACACATTGATGTTTCTCTCCCTTGCTTTCTCCCTCCCTTCCCCTGTCTCTAAAAAAATAAACAAAATCTTAAAAAAAGTAAGTTTTGGTGAGAAGTGGACAAACTGGAACCCATGTGCCCTGCTGATGGGAATGTAAAATAGTGTAGGCACTATGGAAAATAGTACAGCAATTCCTCAAAATGTTAAACGTAGAATTACCTACGTTTAGCAATTCCACTTCTGGATATATACCCCAAAGAATGGAAAGCAGGGACTTGAAGAGGTATTTGTACATCCATATTCATAGTAGCATTATTCACAGTAGCCAGAAGGTGGAAGCAAAGCAGACGTCCATGGATGGGTGAATGGATCAACAAAATGTGGTCTACACATGCAACAGAATGTGACTCAGCCGTAAAAAGGAAGGAAATTCTGACACATGCCACAACATGGTCAGACCTTGAGAACATCATGCTAAGTAAAACAAGCCAGTGAAAAAAGGAAAATTATTGTAGAATTCCACTTGTATAAGTACTTAGAATAGTCAAAATCATAGAGACAAAGAGAATGGTAGTTTCCAGGGACTGCAGGGACAGGAAAGTGGGACGTTACTGTTCAGCAAGCACAGAGTGTCAGTTTTGCAAGGTGAACAGAGTTCTGTGGATGAAAGGTGGTGATGACAGCACAGCAACGTGAATTTACTAAGTGACTAAGTGATTTACTTATTGGTTACTTAAAGGATTAAGATGATAAATTTCATATTATATGTATTTTGCCACAGTTAAAAAAAATAATAAACCCTGGCTGGTGTGGCTTAATGGGTTGGGCGCCAGTCTGTGGACCCAAAGGTTGCCAGTTTGATTCCCAGTTGGGGCACATGCCTGGGTTGCAAGCCAGTTGGCGGCGTGCAGGAGGCAGCTGATTGATGTTTCTTTCATACATCAATGTTTTTCTCCCTTTCTCCTCCCTTCCCCTCTCTCTAAAATATAATAAAACTAAATCTTTAAAAATAAAAGAATAAAACTCATTTCCTGTCCTTCATTCAAAACCTGCTTCTTTCCTTAAAGTCCCTATTTCTGGGAGTGGCACCATTCTACTTCTTGCTTTCCAGGCCAGAAACCTGGCCTTGTCCTAGACATCACCTACTCCCTCCCGCAGTGTATGTAGTCATTCAACAAACAATTATGGACCTTCCAGTGTGCCAAGCGCTGTGCTGGTGATTCTCCTTGCCTCTGAGTCCATCCCAAGCCCCACATCTCTACTTCAGGACACCTCCCCTCTCACCTAGGTCACCCCAGCAATCCCCTTTTTGCCTTTTTGGCCAACCCTATACAGTTCTAATCTCCTTTCCACTTTGAAACAAAAGTGCTCTTTCTTTAAAAAGTGAAAATGTGTAACGACCTCTGCTCTCTCTAAGTCAGTCAAGGCTCTTTGTTCCTATCAATAATGACCTCTGCTCTCTCTAAGTCAGTCAAGGCTCTTTGTTCCTATCAATATAAGTTTAAAGTCTCTAACTTGGTTTACAACGCTCATTAACATTTGACTTTTCATTACTTCTACAGCCTTAACTCTCAGTTTTCTGCTGCATCCTATTCACTAACTGTTCTGGAAACGTTCAGTTCTGCAGCTCACCCTGCTCTGCCCTCTCTGGCCCCTGCACACACTGTTCCTGCACCTCGGGAACTGCTGCCCCCCCCTCCCCCAGGAGCTGCCTTGCCCAGACACTTTCTATTACTTGCTCTGGGTTCTGGCCCATACAGGTCCTTCCCACTTCAGGAAGGCTGATCTGGTCCAAGTCTGCATTAGGTGACCCTCCTGAGTGACCTTGTTCTTCCATCATCACATTTAACAGTGCATTGTAATTACCTGTTTACTTGCCCGCTCTGGCCTTACTGACACCAAGGGGTGGCTCAATAATCATTAATAAATATGTCAATAAATAGGCCCAGAGAGGCTGTAGTTCACTCATAGTGACACACTGAGGTCAGTGCAGTGCCAGCAGCAGAATTAGTAGTAGAACTAAAATACCAGGATGGGTGACAGACTCATGAAACTCACCACTCCAAGAAGGGCCACAACAATCTTTAAATGGCCCAGCCACACCAATCCAAAGAGAAGTTGAGATACGTGAAAATTTTAGGAGTGACATTGTCCCTGTCTTCCCACTGCCCTGTCTTTGGCTCTCAAATAGCTACAGTCTGTGAGAGATAGAACACAGAACTGACCAGATATGATAACGTCTAGTTCCGTTGAACAGAATACTAAATGAGCCAGTTTTTGCCAATATTAGAAACCTTAATTGTATAGCCTATTTTTAGATATGGTACATATAATGTAACTCAAAAGCCACTCTATATTAGCTATATACTGGACAATGAAATTTGGCTTATTGTAGTAAAACTTTGTCTTGAAGAAATCCAGCATGAGGTGAAAATGAAATGTTTCCCATAATATACACATAGACATGTATACAGATATGAGTATACATGTTTAGAACATAAATCACTTAAACTAGTCAAAGTTGTTATCATTTCTATGAGGAATGATGTGGAAGGGGGAAATAAAGTCACATCTTTTACTAAATCATATGCTCCAAATATATGAAATTAAAACTGTAATTTCATTGTCAGTGCTTGTGATATAATTAATCTCTCATATTTTACAGATTTATGTCAACCTAGCTTGTCACTGAAATGAAATTATATCACGTATACAGTTGGAGCATGTTATTCCTCACAGCTCCGTAACATGGCGCTGACTCCAGCTGGAGTTGAAATGACTATGTAGATATCATCCCAAATGTTGATTTATTGACACAATGTTTTCAGGATCATAAGCAAAGTACACATTCTGCATAATTCTAGAAATCAAGAGAAATAAAGGCTTAAAACTTAATTTAGGATTGAATCACTTGAAAAAGGTAGAGTTATAATTAAATCACATTCAGTTTATTACGTCCTTAACAAAACAATCTCTACTTTCACTGGAATTGAGATGAATTTTGAGCTTACATAGTAAGTATAGCACTATTCTCAAATGATCATTTAAAAACAAATATTCTCATGTTTGCTAGAACTAATCAAAATCAAGAATACAGTATGCTTAGTCTATATAAATTGAGACTTGAGATCATAAGCTGCTTTAGTAAATGCTTTTGCTGCATTCTTCTGAATATTAAGAACTGTAGAGTTTTCTGCAAATGCTAAGAGCTCCTTAAGAACCCTATCTGTTGAATCCGCACCATAGTAACCATATCTATATGGCAATTGGCTATCACCGATAGTGCTTCTGTATGGTCATTCAGTTCCTAATAATAAAAGGAAATACAGCTTTAGAAAGTTGTACTAAAAGAAATTTATACATTCCAAATTTACACATGGACTAAGGTCATTCAGTAAATAATGTAACCCATTTTGTTGGGACAGAAGCCCAAGGAAACTGTTCTGTTTATTAACATAATGTCACTCTCCCTAACCATTTGCCCCATCTTTTCTCATTTCCCCTAGTCCAAAGTGTTTTACAGATAAAAATAATTACTGAAAACTTCCAGCAATGGTATCCAAGTGAAGGTGCTTATACAACCTCCCATGGACAACAATTTTAAAATCGGAAGAAAATATTTTCTGAAAAAGCAGACAGAAGAAAGTATAATTTCCTTAAAATCTCCAACTGGTAGAGGGAAGAATTGTGAGTGTGTGGCTTTCTTGCCTGAGGAATCTCCCAAATCCCCATAACAGTGGAAAACTGTAGCTTTGAAATTTTTTTTTTTAGAGAGTCTTTTCTTTTCTTTTTTTTTTAAAAGATTTTATTTATTTATTTTTAGAGAGGGAAGGGAGGGAGAGAGAGAGAGAGAGAGAGAGAAACATCAATGTGCAGTTGCTGGGAGACATGGCCTGCAACCTAGGCATGTGCCCTGACTGGGAATCGAACCTGCGATGCCTGGTTCACAGCCTGTGCTCAATCCACTGAGCTACACCAGCCAGGGCGCAGCCTTGAAATTTAAGGTGGGGATCCTTAAAGTGAGAGAAATGCAGGAAGGATATGCTACCATCATGGTATTCCACACAGCATTGCTTCTGGTCAAGTTCATTCCACAGCAAAAGAAGTGTGGCAGTAGGCCCACGCTCATGGAGTTCACTGGACTTACCCTGGCCCCCATCATCCTAAAGCAGCTGGCTTGATAGAATGGCCTTTTTACAATTCAGTTACAGGGCCAACTAGGTGGCAATATCTTGTAGGTCCAGGGCTAGCTTCTCCAGGAGGCTATATAGGTTCTGAATCGGCATCTAATATATGATATTGTTTCTCCAAGAGCCATGGTTCATGGGCCCAAGAGTCAAGGAGTGGAAACAGGAGTCACGCCACCTTATTATTACCTCTAGTGACCCACTAACACAATTTTTGCTTCCTGTCTTGGTGACCTTATGCTCTGCTGATCTAGAGGTCTTAGTTCTAAAGAGAAAAATGCTTCTACCAGGAGACACAGAAAGAAAAGATTGCCACCTGGCCACTTTGGGCTCCTTATGCCTCCAAATCAACAGGCCAAGGGAGTTTCTGTGCTGGCTGGGTGATTGATTCCTACCACCAAGGGGAATTGGACTGCTACTGCACAGTAGAGGTAAGAAAGAGTTTATCTAGAAAACAGGAGATTAATTCCAACCAGAGAATAATTCCAGCCATTTCAGGAATTCATGAAGATCATAAAGAATAATTTAAAAACTTAAATCTTCAAAACCAGAATATTTTAATTAAGATATATTTGACATATTAGCATTTTTACATTCATTTCAAGTGTATTACAAGTATCACCACAGTAAGTCTAGTTAACATTCATTGTCTTATACCATCACAAATTTTTTTCTTGTGATATCTTTTAAGATCTATTCTCTTAGCCACTTTCAAATATGCAATACAGTATTATTAACTATAGTCACCATGGTATACATTACATTCCCATGATGTATTCATTTTATAAATGGAAATTTGTATCTTTTGAACCCCTTCATCCATACTGCCCAACCCCCACCTCTGGCAACTACCATTCTGTTTTCTGTATGAGCTTGGTTTTCTTGTGCCTTTTTTTTTATATAGAGTTCTAGTATAAGCGAGATCATGTGTATTTGTCTTTATCTGTCTGACTTATTTCAAACAGCATAATACCCTCCAGGTCTAACCATGTTGTTGCAAAAGATAATATTTCATTCTTATTTTATGGCTGAATAATATTCCATAGCATATATAAATATGATTATATATGTATATATAAAATTAACATAGGTATACATATATCTTTTTGAGTTAGTGTTTTCATTTTCTTTAGATAAATACCTGATACAGACTCTGGCCAGCAGTGTCCACAGTGTTGTGGATGCAATGAACAAATTCACATGGACCACAGAAGTCCTGCAGAGAAAAAGGGATGGCACAGCCACTCTCTGAGAGAGAGCGTGCCTCGACCCTTGCTTGGACAAGCTTTTATGGCTTTCTAATAGCATACATCAAAGAAGGTGTTCATTTATTATGCTCAGGTTCGCTTTAGGTGATTAGTTTTTACAGGTAACAAAGGAAAGGATGTTGCTGATTACTTCTTACAGATTAACAAGGAAAAAATGTTGCAAATGCAAGGAAACGATAAGAGTGATTGGTCTGGTTACACTTCCATCCTTGGGAGAATTAGCACAGACTTCAGGAAGTTACTTTAAAGATATGCAGTAAACATTTGCTGCTTCAACTCAGGGTGAGGGAGTTTTAGCAAAAGCAAGCCTCAAAGCAACCTAGGTATAATGCAGGCCTGGTCTGCCACAGGAAAACCGATCTGTGGGTTTGGCTCCTGTGTGCCGACTGGTACCTGTCGGTTCTCCGATAGGCTGGGCTACATTTGCCATGCCAAGTGCATTGGTTCCCTACAAATACCCAGAAGTGGAACTGCTGAGTCACATGGTAGTTCTATTTTTAATTTTTTGAGAAATCTTCCAGAAGATTTAAAAAATTATTTTATAATGGCCTTTATCATTAGTCTGATTTAATCATGCTGATAAACTATGTAGTGACAAGCAAATTAGTCCTCTATACTTAGTACCATGCTTAAATATAATAAAATTTCATTTTAAAAAATATTCTACAATTCACATTTTATAACAATATTAAGAGAAATACATTTTCCCACAGACAGTTGAATACATGTTATAAATACCTTAGTTTCCAGGATCTTAATAAGGTGGCCCATTCCTTGATTGTCTCTTAGCATAGCTCGTGAGCCCTTGTCATTTGTAATAACATCTAAGGTTCTGAGAGCCAACAAATGAATCACTGGATGCTCTGACTTCAAGAACTCTAATATAGAAGGGATTGCATTCAGTTCTTGAAGTGTAGCTCAACACTGAAAATCCTGCCATGAAATATAAACAACCAAATAAGCAATTTTTAAGCAAAATACAGTCTCAATAATGGAGAACTATTTTCTAACAAAGAATATCCTAAGTTATAATTTTCAAGTCTTTTATTCCAGAGTCCTTTCCAAAATAACTCACAAATAAAGGTAAGCAAACTCTCAACTGACAACACCAAAATATTCATTTTAACTATGTAGACATTGTCAATAATAGGAAATAAACATGATCTATGACATTTGCAGTCTATTGTTTCTTTATTACGCAGCAGATTATTACTATAAATGCTGTTACAACAAAAGCTATGCATAATGAAATTCTCTTCACACTCTCTGTCCTGTTTTAAATAGTATTTGATAAAATGAATTGATGGCATCAGTTCCTTATTATCTTCATTCAGATGGACTGTTTAGGAAATGCTTCTATGCACCTGGTGCTATTAGCAGGCCCTGTGCATGGAAATGCACATCAGGCTCAGTTCAGACACATGACCTTTATTCAAGACATTTACAACATCAAGGGGTCATTAGAGGCTAGACAAATTGCTCTGCACTGTGTGTCTGCAATTTCACGTGTGTGAGTTGTAGGAGGAAGTTTGTTAGCAAGATCAATGGAGAAAACAAGACAAAATGCCATGGAAATCTCCCAAAATCTGACATTTTAAATGAAAACATGGTAAATGTAAAAGAGTATTAAAGGTGGAAAAGGTCCCATTTCCATCTTAACTTTCTTCTATCCATCCTTCAACTGCTAGTATTCAGCTTCCTTCCGACATAAAATTTTTAGGTTTCTGTTTGTTTTGGGTTGAATTGTATCTTCCCAAAAGGTAGGTTGAAGTCCAAACCCTCAGTACCTCAAAGTGTGATCTTATTTGGAAACAGGGTCTTTGCAGATGTCAGTAAGGTCACAGTGGAGTAAGATGGGTACTCAATGGTGTCCTTATACAATGGGTGTCTTCGTAAAAGGACAGAGAAATGACAGAGGGAGAGACTGCTGTGCTGCACCTGCAAGCCCAGTGATCCCAAGGAGTGACAGCCGCCGTCAGAGGCTGAGCAGAGGCAAGGAACGGTTCTACTCAGAGTCCCAGAGGGAGCATGGCCCTGCCGACCCCCTGATGTCGGACTTCCGGCCTCCACACCTGTTAGCGAATACATTCCTGTGTTTGAAGCCACCTAATTTGTGGTCCTAGAAAATTAATGCATTGGTATCAACTAGTACTTCTGTTGTGGAGAATAGTTGGGGTAAAGTCTTTTCATTTCTGTTTGATAAAAAAAAAAGTAGGGAAATAGAGCTGTAAAGAGTTTTCGGATGTAAAACACAAACGTACTTAGAGGATTATTTCGGCTTTTTGGATAAGGGTAAGCCTTAAGTAACCAGAGAAGAGATACAAAGCTCAGCTACTTCTTGAGGATGTCTTTTGTGGGGAGGAGTAAAGGTAAAACCAGTCAGTGCCCAGTCAAGTGGCGAGGACTGCTAAGGCCAGGAATGTGTGCTTTTGCTGCCTTTGGTATGAGCCTATTGGACCCTTCTCTATGTTGTTTGTCTAGATAGTTTGCCTCTCAGTGAACCCTCTCTTACCTCTGCTTTGCCATCTCTTCCTTTCACACTCTACTGCTGGCTACTTACAGTGGTGTTTTTGTATTTTCAATCAATCTAAAGTTGATTAGATGTGGGTAGAAGTGTTTCATGGACCTGAGCTGGAAAAGAGGCAGAGACACCAGTCCATTGTGTCAGAGAGCTGACCTGCTGTGGGTGTGAGGGTGTGAATGTTGGGTTGGGAGGTGGGGCAGTGGTGGGGGCCAGGAAAGAAAACACAGATTGGGGAGGAGAAGGTGGTCAGTTTCCATTAAAAAAGAAAGCAGCACAGTGAGGTCACATCTTGCAATTGTGAACAGTGAGTTCTGTTCAGCATACTCAGCTCACTAGGCTTTCCCTGATACATAAGCCTGTTCCGAAATCTTGGTACACAGACCAGGGCATACATTATATCCAATGTGCTTAGCTCACGAGGTTAGATTAATAGGTAATTGCCCAGGTTAACCCTAGTTCAATGTGAATATTAGATTTCCTGTTTCAGAAGGAATACATTTTATCTAGAATAATCCCACTTTGATTTGTAAACCAATGTATTCTTTTAAAATTTAAATACATTTCTAAAATGCCCTTTCATGGGAGCCAAATACTTATAAACTGTGAAAACTGAAAAGAACTTACACTAAACTTCCTTTATTTTATCTCTGAAAGATCACTACTAAACAGTACCAAAAAGTACTGATTAATCAAAACCGGTGAGTTTTAAGCTTTTTGTTTTTGTTTTTGTTTTTTAGTGGGAAAGCAAATTCCATAATCAGCTTTGGTCAGAACACATGTTCAGGAATTAGTCTTACCTGGACCAAGCTGTGAACGCACTCGATAGAATTCTTCTTCACATCGGGGTCTGGGCTGCTCAGCAGTCTGACGAGAGGCTTTAACCCACCGTGGTCAAGTATTTGCACTTTGCTGGTGTACTCTGCAGACATGTTTGCTAGGCAAAGACTAGCAAACTCATGGATAACTACTTCTTCTGCATATCAAAAATAAATAACACAACTGTGCTAAATGCCTATTCAACCATTACTTTGAAGCATGTTTTGAAAGCCAAAGCTCTACAAATCTTACCTTGGTTGGGGCCCACCTTGTTTGGAGAGATTTTAATGACAATTCACAATGGGCATTCCATAAACTATTTTCAATAAGTAGCACAATCAAATGTGAAAAATACATAAGTCTCATTTTTAAAAATACATATAGGATGCCAATTTACCTTCTGGAGCAAGCTGAGCAATAACAGAATTCATGACATCTAATTCTCTTAACAATTTTTAACATCATCTATAATAGAAGAAACAAAATATTAATGTTTATTAAAAATAATAACAATAATGGCCATGCCTGTTGACTAGTCCTGTATGAGATATGTTCCATTATTATTTAATTTTACAGATAAGGAAATTGAGGCTCAAAACCCCACTTTGAGCAAACGGTGGGCCAGGTGCCACACCTGGTCTGACATCAGGCAGACCCCAGCCCCTGCTCCGTGATCACTGAACTATTACACTACCTTTTGAAACACTAGAAAAAATAAGTATAAAACTACAAAATGTGCCTAGAATACATCAAAAATTTGAGTTATTGTGCCCTACACTTGTTTATTATATAATAGTAATTCTTTTTTGTTTTGTTGGGACAATGTTTTTATGTCTTGATTTCAAGAAAATTTATATAGAATACACATAAAAATGATCCTCAGCCTTGTTTGGATTGACACATCTTGTTGGTTTTTTTTAAGACTTTATTTATTTATTTTTTTAGAGAGAGGGGAAGGGAAGGATAAAGAGAGGGAGAGAAACATCGACGTGAGAAGGAAACATAGACCGATTGCCTCTTGTACACCCCCTACCAGGGACCAAACCTGCAACCCACTTAATGTGCCCTGACTGGGAATCAAACCGATGACCTTTCTCTCTGTGGGACAATGCCCAACCAACTGAGCCACACCAGTCAGAGCAAGATATCTTGTTTTCATTTTATTTTATTATCAAATATGCCAAAAATGCTTCAAGATAAGTACTTTGATCTTTTAAATTCATTTTTGTATTCTTTATATGAACCTAGTTAAAGATAGACAGATATGCCCCTGCTTCCTTTTTGCCATCCTCAACCCCCCTTTTCTGAGAAATAAAACATAGCTTCTACTTTAGTTTTGCAATTTTTCTTCTTGGTCAATTATCTTTGCCCATAAGCCAAAATTAGTATTATCAGAATTTTGGAAAATTTCACTTTGCAGCAGCTGAAGCAGATGGTTGCTGGATGAGTTCTTCCTTATTAATTGCTGGATATTCTTGCCTTTAATTAGAAACCTTTTCCCATGGGATTCAGGATCATGACCGTTCTTCAGCTTAGCTGTTTCTGTTCAAAATGGCTAAACCAGAGCCAGCAAAATGATAGCCAGCTGTATGGATGTGAATTGGCTTGAAGTACAAACAAATAATCGAGCTTCTGGGAAGCGTTGTGTCCCGAGGTGGAGGACATTATTTTATAGTTGAAACTTATTTATAATAAGTGCATTACCTCCGCAGGTTAAGAAATAATAGCCTTTTGCAATACTCAGATCCTTCCAAGTGTCCCAGTGAACTGTAGAGATGTACACCCTCTGGAAGAATCTATTGGCATTCTCTTCTCTTGTGAGTCCACTGTGTATTGCTAGGAATGACTTTTGTGAAGGTCACACTAAAGTCTCCTGTTTTTACATGCTGGAAGAAAAATAACTCTGGGCTTTTAGATCTCCTAGTACATTCCCCACTTAGCACACACAATAACCTTCTGTGTACTTCAAAGTTTCTGCTGCACCACTGACCACGAGGTGAAGAAGACTGACTCTCTCTGCACGTACTCTCTGCTCCTCTTATTTCTCTGCAGGGAGGATCTGCCCCCTGGGGAGAGCCCACCTTGAGACATTGTGTGTGACACCATGCCTTGGTCTGCTTGAATGAGTTGAAAGTTGTCATCAGAGGATTCTCCATGCCATGAAACCTCCTTCTAGATATGAATTTGGCCCAAATCTGTTCAACGACAGATCTCGTAGATCCATCCACTAAACCATTTCCTTTATGGCTCAATGGACAATTCTGATTCCCTGGCAGCACTTGTAAATAGACAGCATCATCGATCAATTTCCTATTCTTCTTTTTGGCATCAGAATATTCAAAGAACCTTTCTTTTCTTGAGGTTAATTCAATAAAAACAATGGCTAAGCTGCTGCTTCCATCACTTTAAACACAACGTTGATCTCTGTCCCCTTCTTTCCCCACAGAGAACACTGATATGGCAGCTGCATAGAAACTCCCACTTGTAGTTGGGTCACAGGAACATGTTCCAGCTAAACAGTGTGACACCTTCAATTTTAGGTCATTACACAGCTGCCAGCACCTTACTTCGGGAGTATTGGGTTGGCCAAAAAGTCTACTTAGTTTTTTTCCATAAAATAAAAGACACATTTTTCATTTTCACCAATAACTTTATTAATTTGTATATTTTGAGTATGTCAGCTACATCCTGCTATTGGCTTCTAGTGGTTGGAGTCCAGGGGTGCTGCTAAACATTGTCCAATGCATAAGACAGCCCCACAGAGGAGATTTATTTGAACAAAATGTCAATAGTACCAAGAGACTTTGCAAACCACTTTTGACATATTCAATCAGTCATAGCATCTTCTCCATATACTGCACAAATCTTTTTTTGCATTTCAGTTGAGTTTTTACCTTTCTTGAAATAATAAAGCATAATACTCCAAAATTGTTGCGTATCTTCTTCCATCTTCAATATTAGAATGGATACACAAAAATTCACCAATTTTGATGTTTTTTTAAATACACACTGATAGCACAGCTGTCATAATACAATCAACAAAATTGTTTCAAATGAAGTTAAAGACAACTAAGCACTACTGGAGCCATCTTATGGAAAAAAACAAAATGAAATTTTTGGCCAACCCAATACCTCCATGCAATCTGTTTTAACTGCATTCTTATTTACAATTTTTGGTTGTATAATATTGACCATCTAACTTATCCTTGACCTTGCATCTCTTTTACATCAACCTTTTTCTAAGATGGCAAGATCTTCAGATTGCCTTAAGTGAAGTCTTGGCTTCAAAGGCTACTTCTCCTCACAAGGATCCTGATGAAATCTCTCTTTAACTGACTTCATTAAATGAGTCTCTGTTATATGACTTTATCGAACTAAACACAACTGTCAGGTAAAAGAAGGCAACAGCTTCATTTTAATAAAAATGTTCAACAAAGTAATTTAAGTTCCTGTCTCAAATGACCCAGGCTTAGCATAGGTACATAGCTCAACCACTCTAGAACAATGAAAAGAAGGAGAAGAAGGAGGAGAAGACAGATTTTTTTTGCAACTGCCAAAGGGAAAGATGGTTCTCATAGCAATCCTTTTAGAACCTGGAATTCTGTTGGAACATTCTGTTGGTTCATCCACTATGAACATAGTGATATTATTGAATGCGTATAAACCATATGAAGATACAAATTTTTAAAGAAGCAGAATTTTTTTTTTTTTTTGAATGACCAAAAATGCACTGGCCAGTGTGGCTTAATGGGTTGACAGCCAGCCTGTGAACCAAAAGGTTGCCAATTTGATTCCTGGTCAGGGCACATGCCTGGTTGTGGGCCAGGTCCTCAGTTGGGGGCATGAAAGAGGCAACCACACATTGATGATTCTCTCCCTCTCTTTCTCTAAAATAATAATAAAAATAACTTTTTTAAATGACCAAAGATAGTAAATTAACTGTGTAGCTTCAGAGGTGTATTTTTTATAGATTATTCTAGAAGCATGACTTTTCATTTAGATTAAATGATTACTTGCTTATCCTTTGTTACAAATTCCCATGGACATGTGAGAACAGGGAAGCAATAGGTATTAATAGATTGTCCCTCTTAACCAAAAAGGAACTTTACAAGCAGTTGAGGATACCATGTGTTTTACCCATGTCCTCAGTTCAAACAGAAAGTCAGTTCAGTTAATCCCAAAACTGTTTTGGGGGAGGTTTATTTTTTAACCAAAATCATAGAATCAAAAGAAAGCTCTTATGAGTTCATTAAGCATACCTGAGACTCGGGCACTCAGTGGAGACCTTGAAGGCAGCAAAGCTCTTTCCTCGGACTGGTTGCAGCTAGTCCAGCAGCTCACAGAGTATGGTTAGGTGGGTATAAGAGGGTTATCTCATTTAATACCCAAATGTAACAATAATTCTTTATATTTTGGGGCAAGAGACTTTTTTAAAAACTTACAAAATTCAATTTATAAATCTCAGAAAAAAATTGCAACCAATTTGAAGGACTTCACAGATTATAAACTCCTCACATAGTAGAAGATAAGAATACAAAATAAAATGAATAATGAAAGAACAAAGTAAGCTGGAAAAAATCACAGAGACCTAGACATTAAATTAGAAATATGAGTATAAAAAGGAAATTGTAATTTTCTTTTCCAAACAAGATGTATTCTCCTCCAATATCACTTAGACGGAGAACCTGACTTAGAATGCACACTAATGGTAAGGATCATGAAAGATTTGGTGAATAGAAAGTTTACTCAACTGTGAGTCAGAGAGTACAGTTCTAATTCTGGCTCTAATCTACATTCTACTAATGACCCCCTGCATGATGTGGGGCAAAGAACTGAATTTTATAGGGATAATAACTACTTTTATTTTTATTATTATTATTAATAGTTTATTTTATTGTATTTTTTCCATTATCGTTTATTTCCCTTACACCTTCTTCCATCTCCACTCACCACCCTCCGCCTCACAATCATCACGCTATTGTCTGTGTCCGAGTCCTTTTTCTTTTTTCTCAACTCTTCCACCCCTAACCACCTCCCCACCAGAGCCATTACCTGTTCTCCATGAGTTTATCTCTATTCCGCTTGTTACTTCAGTTTGTTCAATAAATTCCACATATGAGTGAAGTCATACAGTATTTGTCTTTTTCTTACTGCTTATTTCATTTTGCATAATGTTTTTCATGTCCATCCATGCTGTCACAAAGGGTAAAATTTAAAATAACCAGTTTGCTTTTTAAGTAATTTAAATAAGACAAATACCTTATATGTTACTATTTCTAGTGCTCTACCTTTATTATTTGTGTAGATCCACAATTTCATCTGCCATCATTTTGCTTTTGCCTGAACTACCTACTATACCACAGTCAGCAGTGTGGCTCTTCCTGCAATGAACTGCTTCAGGTTTTGAATGTCTGAAAAGGATTTTATTTCAGGTTTTTGAAACATATTTTTGTTGAGTTTCTATTTTTCTAGGTTGAAAGTTTTTATTTTTCTTTTAGTACTTTAAAGATGTTACTCCACTGATTTCTTGACTATATCATTAGTGGTGATAAATCTGTCATCCTTATCTTAGTTCCTCTGAACGTAATATTTGTTTTCTGGCTGGTTTTTTATCCTCACCCAAGGACATGCTCATTGATTTTAGAGAGAAGGGATGGAGGGGAGAGAGGGAGAAACATCGATGTGGGAGAGAAACATCGATCAGCTGCACCCCATATGCACCCCAACTGGGGCTGAACCCGCAACCTAGGCATGTGCCCTGACCGAGAATCAAAGCCTGCAGCCCTGCAGCTCACAGGACAGCGCTCCAGCCGATGGAGACACACCAGACAGGGCTGTTTTCTGGCTGCTTGTAAGATTTTCTCTTTATCACTGGTTTCAAGCAATTTGATTGTGATGTGAGTTGGTATAGTTTTCTTCATATTCATTGTGCTGGGTTTTGATGAGATTCTTGGATCAGTGGGCTTGGAGTTTTCATCAAATTGGGGGTATTTCTGGTCATTACATTTTAAAATACTTTTTATGTCCTTTGCCTTTTTCAGATACTTCAGTCACACATATATGCAGTCACTTTTGATTTATTTATTGATTTATATCCTCACTATGAGTTTTTCTCCTGCTTTTTTTGATGCCTGGTAATTTTTTTATTGGACACCAGACATTGTGTATTTTACCTACCTAGGTAATGTATATTTTTATATTTTAGAAATTTGTTCTGGGACACAGTTATCTGGAAAAAAATTGATCACTTCAAATCTTTCAGAACAGTGCTCAATCTAGGGGTAATTATTTCTAATTACTGAGGCAAGCCCCCTGTGTATTCTGCTCAAAGGTTCATGCATCCTGAGGATTTTCAGTCTGGCTGGGAGAACAAGCACTACTTCCGTTCCGTGTGAGCCCCAGGCACTGCTGCCACTCATCCTGTCGGGTTCCGTTTTTGACTTCAAGTGCTTCCCTCACCTGTACGTGCTGATCAGTATGCAGGCGAATAGTTGATTGGGACCCTTTGAAGATCGCAAGTTCTGTCTCAGTGCAATTCTTTCCTCTCTGTTACTCTAACCTGGAAACTCTTGCTTTGTCCCCTTGGACTCTCTGTGCTGCCTTCGCAATTCAGAGTCCAGTAGGCTCCGTACAAGCTGCCCCTACTTTGGGCTGTGGTCCGGAAACTCTCTGAAATCAAGAAGCTCAGGAAGTCAAGGGTTTATTTCCTTTGTTTCCTGCCTCACAATGGTCACTGTCCTTCATTGTCTAGTAGTGTTTTGTCAACTGCAACTTCATATATTTTGTCTATTTTATTTGCTGTTTCAGTTGAGGCAGGGTGATAAATCTGGCCCCTTACTCCATCTTGGCCTGAAGGCAAAGTCCCATCATTTATCTTAAAAAATTATTTCAGAAAATACTGCTAGTATAAAACACCTGAATTATAATAACTTTTGTACTGATTAAACGTAAAATACATGCCTACTTATTTATTTATTGCATGTCATATGAAAGGTGACATATAATTAGGTACATAAGATAGCGAGATGACTTATGACGACTCTATAAAACTGAATGAGATTTATGCTACTACAGATGTATAATCCAATGGCTCCCTGAAACTGACTCAGAATTCTACATAGTCTACTCATGAACTATACCTTCCAGACCCACTCTGGTTTTTGTCCAGATTACCAATGACGACAAGAGTGACACAGAGACATGAGTATTTTACCATTTGCTAACCAAATATTTTCTTGTTCTCTCATACAAGTCCCCAACCAATGTAGTAGTATTATTTCTTTAAAATGAAATAGCTCCTTAGTTTAAAAGGTCTTGTTAAACATATCAAGTTACGCTAAACTCTTCAAATAGTCCCAATTAAAATGTTATGCAGTATAATAAAAATCTAATTTTATCACTATTTGGAATGAACCAAAATATAACCACCTTTTATGTTTGTAAATCTTCTATGAAAAAATCTCTCAATGGAATCTAATTTGTAACATTTACCATGTTTTAACAAACTTTACTTTTTACAACAGTTTTAGTACAAAGATAATATAAGGAGTTTCCACATATATCACACCAAGTTTCCCCAGTTACTAATATTTTACATTAGTAGGTAATTTGTAATAGTTAATGAGCCATTGTTGATATGTCATTATTAATTAAAATCAATAGTTCATCCAAAATCCCTAGTTTGAGCCTAATGTTCTCTTCCTGCTCCATGGCCCAGTGCAGGGTCCCCCAGGACTTCCTGTCGTCACTGCCCTCAGCCCCTCTTGACTGCAGGAGTCTCCCAGACTTGCCTTATTTTGGTGGCTGTGCTGGTGTTGAGGGGCACTGGCTAGGTATTTGTTGAATGTCCCTGAATGGGAATTTGATTTTTTTAATCATAATTAGATGGTTGTTACAAGTTTGGCGGTGTGGGAATAACACAAACATGCCATTTTCCTTATATTGTGTCAAGGCCATTATTTTGTTACAAGATTATCAACAAGACTTAGCACTGTTGATTGATTTTGACCACCTGTCTGAAGTGGTTCTGTCAGGTTTCCCCACCATAAACTTACTCATTTTTCCCTGTTTCCATGTTATACTCTTTGGAAAGAAGTCACTGTACACAGCCCACACCTAAAACAGTTATACTTTGCCTTCTGAGGGTAAAGTATCTACATAAGTTATTGGAAATTGTTCTACATGAGAAATCTGTCTTTCCTCTCCCATTTATTATTTATTGAAGTATAGACTCATGGATATAATTTTCTACTTTGGGTTATAATCCAACACTACTATATTTTGTTGCTCTAATTGTTTTGGTTTTGATGACTAGGAGCTCTTTCAGTTCCTGTATCATTTACAATTTTTTTAAAGATTTTATTTATTTATTTTTTAGAGAGGGAAGGGAGGGAGAAAGAGAGAGAGAGAGAAACATTAATGTGTGGTTGCTGGGGCTGTGGCCTGCAACCCAGTCATGTGCTCTGACTGGGAATCTAACCTGTGATGCTTTGGTTCATAGCCTGTGCTCAATCCACTGAGCTATGCCAGCCAGGCATTTACAATTTTTTAAACTACAATAAAATCTTCAAAATGACTCTTCTACCCAGTGAGAAAATTACTCCTTCAAATTACGTTAGGCATTTAGGGAGAGATATTATCTTCAGGTAATGCATTAAATGATATCTGATTGTCTGAAAGAATTCATCTGACTGGAAGTAAGTTAAAGACTGGGGAGAGAAGTGTCCCTTACATAGTAAATATTTTAAGTAACTAATAAAATAGATAAAATTAGAAATTCAAACCTTTTAAAGAAAATTTATAAATGGCTTCACATGCTTTGGCCAAGATTTCTTCTTCTGGAGAATTAAGCATTAACACCACAGTTGCTACATTTTTGCTTTCAGTTATTAATGGAGAAAACTGAAACGCAGAGAGAAAAGTATCAGGTTCACATTTGAACTTTAAAAGCACATCAAAAATGAATGGTGTATTAAGACTTCAAAAATAACAGAATCTTCCAAAAGGACATGGTCACTGCCAATTAAGTACATTGTAAAGTTTTTGTTAAAAAAAAAAAAAAACATTTCTAATACAGAGATAGCTATCAACATGACAGCTCTGGAATACCTGGGATGGTGGAAAGAGCAAAGCGTTTTGGGATCTGACAGACTTGGTCTCTCAGTTTATCCAGGTGGAATCAGGCAAGTTACTTAAGCCACCACAGTTTCGGTCTCCTTTTCTGTCATGGGTATAATACTGCCGTTCTCAAAGGGTTAAGGAGAGAAGTAGAAATCAAACATGTAAAGCACTGAGCACACTGGCACATAATAGATACTCACTGAATGACATATGTTAGTATAATTCTTAATCAATACACAAGAATCCTATTGGATGCTCTGGCAGTCTCAATACTCAGTACCTGCTTTCTGACCCTACATTCTTTCTGGGAAAGCAGCAATTATGTATGTAAAACAATTTAAAGCAATAGAAAACAACGTATAAAAATGTAAAATTGAATAAAATCTGGAACAGATGAAATGGTAATATAGTATGAAAACAAGTATAAGACCCGGGCCTGGTGGCTCAATTGGTTAGAGCATCGTCCCATACACCAAAATGTTGCGGGTTCGATCCCCAGTCTGGACACATACCTAGGTTTCAAGTTCGATCCACAGTCGGGTTGTGTATAGAAGGTAACTGATTAATGTTTCTCTCTCTCCCCCTCTCTTTAAAATCAATAAACGTATAGTTGGGTGAAGATTTTTTAAAAAATCAGTAAAGATTAAAAAAGAAAAGAAGAAAATAAGACTCTAAGAAGACGGCACCCTGCTGTGAGACCTTGAGAACTCCCGTGCAGCTGAGATGAACAGTAACACACTCATGACACCTGTAGACTCTCTGTATCAAGGAGAAAGTAGATTATTACACTATTTTTCTTCCATTTCCAGAGACTGGTGGAGGAGGGAGTTCTGCTTAAGTTAAAGAAAAACACTGAATTTCAAAGCTTTAGCTGGTTCTTTGTGTTGGCCCTTCCTAAATGGGCAGCTTATTGTGTCCTGGGATACACAAAAATTGGTGCTCAGTTACAGATGGAGGATGGAGAGACAGATCACTCTGAAGAAGGAAGCATAACTGTGTGAGGCTGGAAGGGTGAAGAAGACAGAGAAGACAGCAGTAAGCAATGACCTGAAAGAACGTGGCTCGGATAAAAATTCTTCCTGGAGGGGAAATAGCTGTTAGATTTTAGGGCAGCATTACCTAACATCCAAATTAAAGCTGTTGTTCGTGTATGTCTAACTTTATACTAGAATCTGTAGGAATTACGTAAGTCATGTTGTTCATTCTTAAGCCTCTTAGGCTCTTTTTGGAGAGATAAATCTTCAGTCACAAAGTTTACCATACACACCAGGCTGGAGGCACTTGTAGGTTTCCAGGAACATGTCCAGTGAGGAAAACAACAGCTTCCAGCAGAGTGTGGAGCACAGAGCGATGGCTAGGATGCTGGCTGCAACTGATCAGCAGAGCACGAGAACTTTTAAGGGAAAACTTTTGGAAGTATTTGGGGACTGAGGCATGAGAACTATTTTATCTAGGTGAGAAAGAGTGGCCCCGAATGCCAGAAGACTTAGGGTCATCTGGGTTACAAATGTGGCTTACTCACCACCTGTTTTTCAATCTGAAAAGTTAGGGAGTTGGGTTATGTCTCTTAGATCTCTTCCAGATATAAAATTCTAGAATTTTACAAAGTACAAAAACATATGGCAGAGACAATAAATGTTGTGATGAGGAAGGGGAATTAATATGAATTGAGGTGAATGAAGAAAGGCCCATGGAGGTGGTAGAATTTTAGATATGATTTGAAAAATGGATAAAGTGGAGTAGGTTGAGATAAGGAGAAAGGATATTTAAAAGGGAAAACAATACTGGAAAGGTTTAAAATAGGAATAAATGTATTTATGTTGATAAAATAAGAGCTTGACTAAATAGAAAACATATACTAGAAAGCAGAAATAAAATTGAATAATAAGGAAAGATGAAGTCTCAGCAAATTACCTAAACCCTCCCTTCAACCAACTTTCTATTGAGGATAATCAACAATTTTCAGTGGTAAAAGGATTGTGACACTAGAGATTATATTCACAGACTCAACAGGTGTATGAACTGTATGCTCAAGCTACTTAGCAAATACTCCAGTCAGAACTTGGGGAACAAAATATAAGAACAACAGGGGTAGACTGATGTAGTAAAATACATATTGTAGTTAAACTGAATGATAATGATGTTGTGAATCATAATGTAATTCTCAAAAAAGGATTCCTGAAATAATAATAACACATTATAAGAAAAGAAAAGCTAGGTTCTAGGTTTGTTCAATGAAATTCAGGTAAAGGTAATTTTTGGCAAGGAGAATAGGATGTTGCCTGGTTATTACTTATTTTTTTACATTAATAGAAAAATATAGGTTTAGATATGTGTATTTAAAGGCTTCAGATGAGTAGTAGAAGTTCCAAATTACAAAACAAAGGGTTAACAAAAAAGTTGCTCCACTCAAATCTAAAGAAAATACAAAAAATACAGCATAAAATATAGCAAAGAAAAACAAAACAACTTATTGTAAAATAATAGGAATAAAATCAAAGGTATCAATAATCAAAATAAACATCAAGAGGGTAAATAAACTTTATTAAGATTGTCAGATTGGGACCATTCACACTTCTGGCCAAGATGGAGGCATAAGTAGGCATACACTCTGTCTCCACACACAACCAAAAGAAGAACAACAAATTTAAAAACAAAAACAACCAGAAGTGCCAGAAAATTGAACTGTATGGAAGTCTGACAACCAAGGAGTTGAATAAGAAACATTCATCTAGACCAGTAGGAGGGGCAGAGACCAGCAGCCATGGTGGAGAGGACCTGCAGCAAAGCGGTAACTGGCAGAGCAGGTGGTCCCACATTTGTGTGCGAATAAACTGAAAAGAACATCTGGAGAGTGAAATAGACCATGCAACCCAGGGCTCCAGCATGGGAAAATAAAACCTCAAAACCTCTGACTAGAGAAACCTGTGGGGGTTGAGGCAGCAGGAGAAACTCCCAGACTCACAGGAGAGTCCACTGGAGAAACCCACAGGGCCCTAGAACCTACACAAACCCACTCACCTGAGAATCAGCACCAGAAGGGCCCGATTTGCCTGTGAGTAGCAGAGGAAATGACTGAAAGCCAGCCGACAGTGGAACAAGTAGCATTGTTCCCTCTCAGACATCTCCCCCACATTTAGTGCCACAATGTAGCCAGTGGGGTTGCCCCACCCTGGTGAATACTTAAGGTTCTGCCCTTATGTAACAGGCATGCCAAGAAAAAAAAAAAAATATATATATATATATATATATATATCCCAAATGAAAGAACAGCTCAAAGCACCAGATAAAGTACAACTAAGTGATGAAAAGAGAGCCAACCTATCAGATACACAGTTCAAAAAATACTGGTAATCAGGATATTCATGGAAATGGTTGAGTCTGAACACAAAATAGGGGAAAAAGTGAAAGGTATGAAAAGTGGAATAAAGGAAAATGCACAGGGAACCGACAGTGAAGGGAAGGAAACCAGGACTCAAATCAAGGGTTTGGACCAGTAGAAAGAAATAAGCATTCAACCAGATCAGAATGAAGAAACAAGAATTCAAAAAATGAGAAGAGTCTTAGGAACCTCTGGGACAACTTTAAATGTCCCAATATCCAAATCATAGGCATGCCAGAAGGAGAAGAGGAAGAGCTAGAAAACGAAAACATAGTGAAAGAGAACTTCCCTAATCTGGCAAAGGAAATAGACTTCTAGGAAGTCCAGGAAGCTCAGAGAGTCCCAAAAAAGTTGAGCCCAAGAAAGCACACACCAAGTCACATCATAATTACATTACCAAAGATTAAAGATAAGGAGATAATCTTAAAAGCAGCAAGAGGAAAGGAGACAATTATCTACAAAAGGGTTCCCATAAGACTGTCAGCTGATTTCTTAAAAGAGACCTTGTAGGCAAGAAGGGCTGGAAAGAAGTATTCAAAGCCATGAAAACCAAGGTTCTACAACCTATATTACTGTGTCCAGCAAGGCTTTCATTTAGAATGGAAGGGCAGATAAAGTGCTTCCAAGATAAGGTCAAGTTAAAGGAGTTCATCCTCACCAACCTCTTATTATATGAAATGTTAAAGGGACTTATCTAAGAATAAGAAGATTATAAAAAATACAAACAGTAAAATGACAACAAACTCATAACTATCAACAATCAAACCTAAAAACAAAAACAAACAAACTAAGCAAACTAGAACAGGAACAGATTCACAAAAATAGAGATTACATGGAGGGTTATCAGTGTGGAGCGGGAGGGGGAAGAATGAGGAAAAGGTACAGGGAATAAGAAGCTACAAAATAGACAGGGGGAGGTTAAAAATAGTATGGGAAATGGAGGAGCCAAAGAACTTATATGTACAACCCATGGACATGAACTAAGGTGGGGTAATGCTGGTGGGAGGGGGTATAGAGCAAAGGGGAATAAAGGGAGAAAAAATGGGACAACTGTAATAGAATAATCAATAAAATGTGTTTTATTGATATTTTGATCAAATAAATATTGATCAATATGTATCATTGATTTAAAAAATCTTTCGGATTGGGTTAAAAAGCAAAATCTACTCTTTTAAAAAAATATTGGCTTATATTTCCTCACCTGGATCTTTCAGAATATAATACCTCTCTGACCAAGATACAGAACATTTCTATCACCCTTGAATATTTCCTCACATTCCTTCCCCAAAATCATCCCAGAAAGATAACCATTATCCTGACTTTTATAATCATAACTTAGTTTTTCCTGTTCTTGAACTTCATATTAATGGAATCACACAACATTAATTCTTTCACATCTGCCTTCTGTAGATCAGCACACTGTCTTTGAGATTCACCCACAGTTCTGTTTTTACTAAGTCATACTTTGTATGGCTCTATGGTATCCCATTGTATATCTGCAACGTATATATAATTCCATTGTATATAGCTGCATTGAATATCTCTTATTCATGTCTTTTTGTGGATATATGTCTTCATTTTTTCTTGGACATATGTTGAGGAATAAAATTGATGAGTCATAAGGTAAACATATATTTACCTTTCACAGTTACTGTTGAACAGTTTTCTAAAGTGGTTTTATCAATTCATATTCTCACCCGCTATGAATAAGAGTTCCACATCCTTACCAACACTTGGTACTATCCGTCTTTTTAATTGGCCTTTCTATGGCTCTTTTGTGATATTTTAAATCCATCTGCTCTTCACAGTTGTCATAGTGAGGAAATGCTGTACTGCCACCCACCACTAGTACATCCTACTCAGAAGCAGAAAGGTTCCCATTACTTTTTAAAGTTCTCTTCTGTCTCTTCTACTTGATTCTGACTCAACAGCATCCACCTACCACTCACCTTTGTATTCTGCCATTATGCTTGATATCTCACCAATTTTTCTTTGCCTACTCACTGCCTTCTCAGTCTACTCTGCCTTCTTAGCACACACAGCATTCAGACTCTAAGGATCTCTGGGTAGCCAACCAGCACATGATGAAAGATACAGCTTCATCATTCAGCTGCTCCCACCACAGCTATCCTTCAGCTTCATTGAGATCCCCATCCATTTACTCCCTCCACTTTCATGTCATCCGTTTTCTCATTGTTTCATTTCTTATGCTACTCAGGTTTTATTACCTAGTATTTCAATAACACTCCTGCCAAACCCTGACTCTCCTTGTTTCTCTATCTTTTCATCCTATCTATTTTACAAAACCCAAGCCATAAATGAACACTAGTATTTGCTTTCTTTGCATTTTACCCAATCATCCCTTTCAGAGTCAAAAATCTTATGAACTATTGACTTTTCTTCATTTCCCTCTCCAACCTCCTGGTGGACATCTGACTTTCACCCCCATCAAGTCACCAAAGTAGTTCTCACTAAGGTCATCATCAGTGATCCCCATGCCTCCTACCACGTCTTGATAGTTTTATTTTATTCCTAGAGAATTAAAGTAATAAAATAATGCTTAAAATTATAGAAGCTTGTGGCTTATTTAATAGCCAAATCTCCATCTTTCTGGATATGTTCTCTATTACTTTTTATTCATGATAGTTTGGGTGTTAAAAGTCTTTGAGCTTTCTTTTTTCCCCCACAGCTACATTCCTCCAGATTTCTGTAAAATAGCACTTACCACACTGCACTGTCTCTGGTTCACACGTTCACTTCAGTATGTTTTACCACAATTTACTCAGCTGTTCAGCCCAAGAGCCTTGAAACATGTCAGCTCCTCTCTTTCTCACACCCCACATGTAATCCATCAGCAAATTCCATCAAATCTACCATCAGCCTGTGCGCTCACTCTGGCCACTTCTCAGCTTCTCCACAGTTACCCCTGGTCCTAGCTTTCCGTCTGTAATAGCCTCCAAATTGGTCTTCCAGTTTTCACTCTTCTTTCACATTGTAGCTAGAATGGTCTTTTTTTTGTTCTTTTAATGTAACTTATTTTATTTTTTTCCCATTACCATTTATTTCCCCATGCCCCCTCTTCCCCCCAATCACCACACTGTTGTCCATGATCACGAGTTCTTTCTGTTTTTCTATTTTGCTCAACCACTCCACTGCCCCAACCTCTACCCTCAGGGCTGTCAGCCTGCTCTATATCTATGAGTCTGTCTCTATTTTGCTTGTTATTCAGTTTCTTCATTTAAAAAAAAAGAACTTATAAAACTTAACACCAAAAAAAAATGAGCAATATAATTGAAAAATGGGCAAAGGACCTGAATAGACACTTTTCCAAAGACGACATACAGATGGCTGATAGACATATGAAAAAATGCTCATGCCACTAATCATCAGAGAAATTCAAATGAAAACCACAATGACATATCACCGCATACCTGTTAGAATGGCTATCATCAATAAATCAATAAACAATGTTGGTGAAGATACAGAGAAAAGGGAACCCTTGTATACTGTTGGTGGGAATGCATATCAGTGTAATCACAACGGAAAACAGTTTGGAGTTACCTCGAAAAATTAAAAATGGAACTGCCTTTTGACCCAGCGATTCCGCTTTATGGAGTTCACCCAAAGAAATCCAAAACACTAATTCTAGAGAATATATGCACCTCTATGTTCATTGCAGCATTATTTACAATAGCCCAAATACAGAAGCAGCCCAAGTGTCCATCAATAAATGAATGGATAAAACAACAATGGGACATTTACACAATAAAATACTACTTGGACATAAAAAAGAAGAAAATTTTACCCTTTGAGACAGCATGGATGGACCTGAGAACATTATGCTAAATGAGATAAGCCAGTCAGAGAAAACACAAATACCATATGATTTGACTCATAAACGGAATCTATTTTTTTGTTTTAAACATAACTTAGTTATTGCTACTCTTCTACTTGTAACTTTCCAGTGGATACCCCTCTTTTACACATTAGGGGAAAAAATCCAACCTCCATAACATAGCCTAAAAGGTCCTGTATGACCCTACCACCCCACCCCCTTGGTGACCCACCTCCCAATTCCTTGCTTACTAATTACCAGGCACACCAACCTCCTTGGCCTTCCTCAAACACATGAAATCAACTTTAGTTATTGCTCTCCACTGGGACACTGTCAGCCAGATATTGGCATAGCAGATTCCTGCATTCCATTTAAGCCTTTCTCAAATGTGACCCCCCTGGGAAGGCTTGCCCTAAAGTAGATCCTATTGAGAGCAATGCAGATCCTATTACTCTCCATTCTGCATCCTACTTCTTCTGTATGGATCTTATCACTACCTGAATTATATTATTATTTGTTAATTGATAGTTACCCCAACTAGATTGGGTGCTGCCTTGAGCCCTGAACTTTGTTTTGTTCTCATGTATATGCCCAAGATGTAGAACAATATTGGTCCAACAAATGAATGAATTTCTTCAGGCAAAGAACTATGTTTTTCTCTATCCCCATTACCTAGACTAAATCTTGGGTATGGAAAATCAACAAACATCCATAAAGTGCCTCTGGAAACTTCTTTTTTATGATTATGACCTAAAGCACCTTAGCTGCGTGTTGTCTGTTGGTGTAAGGAGAGAAGTTCTCAGAGATTCACGGAACCAGCAGAGGGCTGCTCCAGGGATACATTCTCCCACTGAAATTGGATGCAAAACTTTTCATGTGCATTTTTGTGGGGAGAGGGTCCATAGTTCCTGTCCTACCCTCATAGGGCCCCTTGCTCCTGTGCTGAACCCCTGAGAATCACAGCCTTGGATCAACTTTGCTGCTTAAGATAGTTTCCCTAGCATTCTGGCAGATTACCTTCTCCATCAACCCCCATTCACAACAAATTTCCCATTCATAATAAATTTCCCTTCCATTGTATAACTCTCACTTCAGAGCCCTCGACATTTCAATACTTTTAAAGCTGATTTTATAAGGATGGGAATAAATCTGCTATGTTGAAACATGGGTATGCTATGATCTCCGCAGAATGACTACAATTCTCAAAGCAGTAGAGTACATGAGAACACACTTAAACGACAACTATAGTGTGTGCTTTTCATCCTTCTTCAAAGGTTTAGAAAACACTTCAGCATTTGCCATCCTTGTTAAGGAAAAGGTAATCTGTGTCTGAGAAGCTTGAAGCGGAGACTGAGACTGCGAGGGTTTGCACTGAGGGGCTGTCAAAGGAGGAGGAACTCCGATGTCTGGCAGAGAGGGGAAGCTTGGCATGACATTTGTTTCTCCTGCAGAGCCTGCAGCATTATAGTAATTTTTTATTTAAAAAGGCACTGAGAATAAAATGATAGCTCTAACACAACTAAATAAATAATACTGCATTGTAATTACACATCCCATCTGCTTTCCTGTGAGAAACAATCAGTCACCAACAAGCTGGTTGTGAAATTATAATTTCACACTCTGAGCAAAATAAATGATGAACCAAAATTATTTACAAAGAGAATAAGAGAAAGGGCAACCATTTTGGTTAAGCTGTGAATTTCAAGCTCAGTCAATTAGAGAGGCCATAGGCTTATAGGGACATTTTTATATGTCTGTGGAAAAACAAGATTGTCTAGAACAGTGCTGTCCAACAGAACTCCGGTGGTGGAAACGCTGATTCTGCGTTCTCCAGTGGTAGTCACAGCCACAGGTGACACCTGAGCACTTGAAGTGTAACTAGTGTGATGAAGGAACTTATTTTTTATTTTTCAATTGTTAATTTTAATTAACATAAGTTTAATTATTATAAATTTAAACAATCACATGTGGCTAGTTGCTGCATTAGCACAAGTCTAAAGAACACAAAGTTACAAAGTTGAACGAAGTGACAAGTACATAAATCATGACGGCTAAATGATTTTTACGGCGCTGTTAAGTCCAAATAAAAGTCTTTTTAAATTTTTATTGGAATGTATGGGCCACATCACTGGTCTCAGATCATGAGGAACCAATTACACAGGAAAAGAGGAACAGATACAGAAGGAAGTAGACTGTACCACTCTAGTAAGAACTTTTAGTAGAGACTACATAGCAGTTAAAATATGCTAAAGTGTGAAGGTTAACATGAAAACAGCTAGTTTGTCTGGCCTCTAGTTTGTTTTACAACATGATTCAAGGTAACAAACATTTAGAGCAAGGTGAGCAATCTGATAACTATTTATGCAGGTTTGTATATGTGTATTACTTATGAATTTATACTATATTTCTTTTTTTTATAAAAGATTTTATTTCTTTTTAGATGGAGAGGAGGGGTGGGAGAAAGAGAGGGAGAGAAACACCAATGTGTGGTTGCCTCACACCCCCCCCAAGGGGACCTGGCCCACAACCCAGGCATGTGCCCTGACTGGGAATCAAAGCAGCAACCCTTTGGTTCACAGGCCAGTGCTCAGTCCACTGAGCCACACCAGCCAGGGATTTAGTATATTTCTTATCCATGGTAGATTATTTGTGATGAGGGAGAAAGATTGGAAAATATTTCCATGTCCTCATGATGCTTCCTTTCTAGAAAAAGTCTGTGGCAGTTTTGGCAGTCTCTGACAAAGAGCTAAAGGCTGAATTGTGAGGCTAATGAAATGGTTCTGGAAAAACAAGCCTCAGGAGACATCCCAGTCTTCCAAAGAATTGGGTTTGGTTCTACTACTGTGTGTTGCTCTGATTCAATACTCACCAGGCTTAGATTCCCATAAGCATTTAATTAGGGAGAGAAGTTGCTGACCCATTAACATAAATGTTCAGTTGCTACTTCATCATTGATATTCCAGAGCCAGGTCATAGCCTCTTGTGAGGTTAGATACTGTGATTTATCCCTGAAGCTCAATTGCCTCTGAAATACTAAGAGAATAAAATTGCGATGCTCATAAACTCAGAGACCTGACCGTGAATCATGACAGTTACACACTAGGCCTCCAGGAATTTCAGTGGATCACCTGCCTCCTTCTACAGTTCTGCAGAATGATGGACAGAGCCTTAACTATGTCATTAATGATAACAGCACTGACTAAGTTCTTAACTGGTGCCAGGCACTGTTCTAAGCTTCCTGTATTGATCTAACCTCCCCTCACCTCTATGAGTAGGTGTTAAGTGGGTATCCTGTGAAGCAGATAAACTTACATCTTCCCCGGGTGTACAGAGGTTAAGAAATTGGCCTCAGATCATGGATGGTGGGTGATAGATGGAGTGAGAATTCAGACTCTGGCAGTTAACTCCAGAGCCTTACTCTTAGTTGCTGAATATCTTGCCTTATACTAAATATTGCCTTCTAAGGTCATTTCTGCTAGTAATTCTTAATGCAATCACTCCACAGGAAGTTTGCCTTGTGTCACAGCATCACAAACAGACTTTCAGTCAGACATGGAAATAATTGGGGCAGGCAGAATATAGTTGTATTGGTTGTTTAAGCCATATCTTCCTATAGCCATCTTCTTAGCTAGGGTTCCTTTTTATGAGAAGGAATGGAGATCAGTAAACCATATATGCATGTATTATCATGTGTTTTGACAAAAAGAATATTAAGAAAAACAAAGAGAGCTTTTTGTTTTAACCATATCACCAAACATCCTTCTCTCTGTTCCTATTTTTACTCATTTTAACCAGCAGATGAAACACTGCTGAAAACAAAAATCTCTGACATCCACTAAAATGTTCATGGGTGCACAATTTATAGTATTCCAAATGGGAAACCACTGAAAATGCCTGTCAGTGCTCGAATAGATGGGTAAACCGAGATATTTTCATACAAGGAAATGCTATACAGCAATAAAAAGTCTAATCATACACAACAGTACGGCTAAATCTCAAAAATGCGCTGCTGACAGAAGTCCCGGAAAAGAGAGCACAACTTATGGTTCCGTTTACACGTTTCAGACCCCGGTCCCACCACATGATGACGCTGGAGTCCTTGGGGGTCCGCAGGGGTTGCTGGAAAACTGCTCGTGTCTTGTTTTTTGATCTGGGTGCAGGTTACATGGCTGTGTTCATTCTGCAAAAACAAAGTGAGCTGTATCTTTTTGTGCACTTTTCTGTATGTGTATTATGAGTCAATAAAAAGTTTATAAATGGGGAAAATAAAAATGTTTGGAAGCAATGTTTTCAGGAAATACATAAATGCAAAACTACCATTAGTTCATATAGAAAAA